>OFHS01003453.1:0-14955 GCA_900245855.1 Calvadosia cruxmelitensis | reverse complement strand
TCAAGCAGCTACAGAGGTGAGCTTAGGGTTATCACATTTTTGCGTTAAATCAGTTGTTATTGAACTTATTTTGCTCCGTGATGTGCACAACTTGATGCTTGACTTCGCTGTGAAAGTGTTCAGGATTCCTCGAAAGCTTGTTTCATGTTGTTTTATTGTTAAACCTTAGCCTGTATTTATTTACAAACATCTGGAAACGTGTCTCTATTACCAGGTTGAAAGCCAGCTTTTCCAGTGTAGCAAATGCGAGAAGAAATGCAAAAGCGCTGGAGGAATGAAACGCCACATCTCATCGAAGCATTCCGGAGACCAATCTGTGAGCCAATATTCAGGCGGAGAGCCAGCACTGACACTGTCTCTTCTCAGTAAATTTGTGGAATCTTCCAAAAAAAGTATTCTATCAAAGTCTATTTATCCTGATAGTATGCTACAAGAGCTGTCCGCATATAATTTTCCTGAGCAAACTGGTGATCTGTTTGATGTCCTGGCAGAGCTATTCTCTTCACTCATGAAAAATAATAATGCAGAAAAATTTTACACGAAATTTTATTCAGCAATTCCCTTAAGATCCACTGAATTGTTTCCAGGTCTGTGCCATAATTCAGCCGCATTATTGTCGACAAAAGTAGCAGACCAAATGTTAATTCACTGCAAGCTGGATAGCAGCCCTAAAATTGACAGTGCAAGAAGCACAACAGGCCTACAATTGTCAGGTTCTGAAGTCTCTGGCCTACAGTATATTGGTGGATACGTGCTGCACAATCTTCTACGAAAGCACAAAGCAAGTACGACGTGGACTGATATCAACCATCAGCATGCTATATTAATACTTGAAGCATGCCGAGCAGAGGACAGTGACGCCGAAGGCAACAGGTTGGTTACATGTTTGAGCCGCGGTGGACTGTGGGCAGTGACTGTAGACATACAGAACATTTTCAAAGTGGCCGAGGAGAAATTCCAGCAATTTGATGTTGATTTTGTGAAACATCGCTTGGATTACCACAAGATCACACACGAAGCAATGACGTCTTCAATTGTTATTGATTCTTTTGAAATAGTTTTGTCAAACGTTGATGTGAAGCCAAGTAAAGCAATATGCAAGGATGTTTTGTTTAGTATAATTTCGTTGTATGTGAGAGTACGATGCTTTTCATATGCTCGAGATGTTATCCAGAAGCACAAAGTTTTGAAGAAACAAACAAAAGGCAAAGGTCTTCGCAAAGAGATAAAACGAAGAAGTAACACAGCTGAAGATCAAGTTACCAGTTAATGTTCTATTGCGTACAACCAATGCATGCTGTAATTAAATAACATTTTGTATATGATTGATAGCAATACATAAGAACCATTGGGTAATTCAGCAATCAGGCCCAGGTATAAGAGTGGTTACAATCAGTTCAAATTATTCGTTATCTTCAGCTTTTCTAGATTTTACAGGATCCTCAGAAACGTTCCACCATGCCTTTCGCTTGTCTTGCCTGCCACGTGTGTTGCCACTCTGACATGAGACAGATCGTTGAATGCGGATGGTGTTGGCATTATATCCAAACTGCCTCATGTCTGGGTTGTCATTTCGCCGACCAAGTTGCCGTTGGCTACCAAAGTATTCTTCAACGGGGTCTTGGCAGAAGCGCTCTGTCAGGACAAATCTGGCACCTTGTTGCAGCAAATACTTTGTGGCTTCTATCACAGAATAAGCAGTGATCTTGAGCCCTTCGCGGGTTTGCCTTGACAACAACATTTTCCCTTTTGCTGTTTCTGTAAAACTTCCATCTCTGTCTTGCACACTTTTCTCCCATGACTCCAAGTAGGGCACAAACACATTTTCTAACCAATGAAATCGCTCATCGTCCATCGAACAGTATGGTGCCAAGAATGGCTTCCTTTTCCTGACATGCTCATTCTGGCTTCTAACATTAAGGCAGTCAAAGAAAGAATCCATCATGCTACAAAAGTTGGCAGTTCCAGATTCACTCGAGGTGCCAAACTCTCTCAGCACACAAGCAACAGATGAGCTCAGCACCTGTGCAGCCAAGCTTACCCTCATCACAGAGTACGATGATAACCGAACATGATCATTAGTAAGCTTTGGTAATAGCTTCAATCCATTGTCCAGATCATTGTAGTAGAGCTGAGCAATATGTTGCCATAACAAGTATTGTCCATCGTTCCACATGTATCGCTTGGAAGTACCTGATCCTGAGTGATACAAGCAATTACGTGCCGTCTTAATTAAATGTGGGGCATCCGCAAAGAAATAAATATATCGTGTTGGGGCATACAGATTGACAGTGCGATGGCAGATCTTGTTAGTTTCATTTGACAAATGGCAGTGCATATTAAAAAATGATCGGTTTGGTGAGGCTCCATCTGCAGTAACACCAATTACTTGTAAATTGCATTTTTCTTCCAAGACGCATACAGCGTCCCAGAACAGTGGCAGCAGCTGCGATGAAGTAGCTCCTGTTGTTGCATAATAAGCAAAGCTAAATTTCAGCTGCGTACAGACACCGCGTACTAAGAATACCAAGGCATGGGAAGCAAGCTCATCAAGCTTTTCCAGGGCAGAATAATTGACATCCGGGTCACCAAGATCCGTAAATCCAATAAGTTCTCCTGTGATCTTGTCAAACACAAGATTTGCATTGACTTTCATTTCGTCCATTAGTAACACAATACATCTTTGGACCCCGACATATGTTTGTGCCTCATCAATAAGGGTTTTGACAACTTTCTCCTGGATGCCAGGATGCGGACGAATCCAGTTTTTGTAATCCCTCAATCGGCGCTGACTTGGCAAGGTCAACACATTTGACTGCCTGAGTTCTTCGTACGCAGAGGGTGACTTTGCAGCTAAAGATAGGCAGAACCTGATCACCATAGGGTGATACCGCACCCCTGTTGGGCTAGAATGAAACATTCGCTTTTGTTGTTGCCAAAACAGCTCCATAAACGGAGAGATCTCTTTTTCGCTGGTACCAATGATATTTATCATGTCATTGCTCATGTCATGGTCTATTTTCACATTTGAAGATTGCAGCTCATCCCGCATCTCGCTCAGTTGCTGTTCTAGCTGAGCACATTTTAAGCGCTCCTGTTGCAGAGCAAGCTTCACTCTTGCAGGATCTGTTTTTGAAATCGGGGCCTTAAGATGAGCAGGCTTGGCCAGTACTCTACTCTTGATATCCCGACTGCGTGACATGCCTGAAGCTTCGCGACTGCACGAAACACACTGCTCTGCATCACCCAGGATAGCACAATTGTTTGACCGCCAAACCTCTTGGCGGGGATATTGGCAAACTTTACTATCCGAAGACAGCGGATCCTGGTTGACAGGTACCACATGGGCAAACAACTGTGAAGAGAGCTCCAGCGGCTTGAGTCCCTTGCAAACCACAGAGGCTTCCAGCTCCCTTACCAAGTCCGATAAGAAAACATTTTTTAATGTCCGACGGTACCTGGAGTAAATCATATGACTATCTGGCAATAAGCAGCCATAGACAGACACATGGAAATTCAACTCACAGTCGATTGTGACTTCAAACAGGGGGATTATCAATGGGCACACTGTCTTGATCAGGGTCAGTCGATCGCTCTTTTCAATACATGACCAGCTTACCAGAGACTTTAAGGTTGAGACTCTGGCAGTCAGATCCTTGAAGCCCTTGTAGCAAGAATAGGATGTGCCAGAATTGCAACTGGTGCTTGGATTACTTGTGTCAACAACAACAGTCCTTGGCGCTCTTGGCTTTGGTGCGGTTGTCACATGACTCTTCTGTGGCATTTTTAAGGTAGGCACAGCCCCAAATTTCGGGAATTTTTTGGTCATAGACTTTCCAACAACTGGAAAACAAAATAAGTAAATATTAGTCGATTTTCCTTTCAGGAAAGACAAGCTGTGTGAAGTCAATTATGACAAATGAGGATGCATATCTTCGTGGGCTAGGCCTACGCCAACAATATAGGCCTTACACTACGCTATGGCTCCCTTGATTATCAAACAGTGGATTATCAAACCAATACGATACGCTCATGTGGAAAAACAAGCTTAAAATGCAGTGTGACAAGTTCGACAACACAAAACACGGTCAAAAGAGGGAGCCCTCAGTGAAGCCGGTATATTGAAACGCTGCTCAAGCGATTAAGGTCACGTCTTCAAAAGTAGAGCACAATCATTGAATACAGTGGCTGTTTACTCACATGTTTCGATTTCATGTGGATGAAAATGCTCCTCGCACGTATAAACCTTGTCTTCGACAATTTGCCTGCGAAAATTAGCATCAACTTCGCGATGTTGCTTCAGCTTGGAAAGCCAAGCCTCTCGCCATGCTAGTCCTGCATCCGACTTGCGATTGGGAAGCTTAAAAATGCCGATTCCTTTCTTATTTCGACAATTCCCGCAGCCAAACACGGAACAATTATCTCCAGGCATATTTGTAGACCAGCTTGAAATACATCAGTCAACAGTACGCAAGAAATAACCGTTGAGTAAGGACGATAAGAGCGACGCGCCACAACAACTCCGGTCGAGCGGCCATCAAACAACAGATCTGGTGAAGTGCGTTGCACGGTAAATATCACGTGACAGGGTCGTTTACCGAACAAAGACATCGGGTGCGAAACCCGCCGAGCTTCCTAACCATAGGTTCTCTATCAACTATGGTAGGAGGAAACAGCCGATTGCACTAACTGCAGCGACCGTTACCGAACAAAACGAAATCACATGATTGATCAGGAAAAGAAAAAAGCAGTTCTGATGCAAATCAAACGAATTTGAACCAGAAGTAGTCTTGATTAGATTTGTCATAAACGGGACAATTAAAGAAAGTAGACTTCGGATCGAGTTAAAGTGATTACACAGTTCAATTGTGGGCCCGTTTCTCATGGCGTATACAGCGTAGCCCCGTTAATATCACCTCGGTTAATGTCTTGAGCCGCTTAATTTTACTTCAGTCTGAGACTCAAGCTATGTCAGAATCAATAATTTGAACACTCTTAATGTCACTACCCGCTTATGATCACGATTTGTGACTGGAAACAATAGTGATATTAACGAGGGCCTTCACTTGAAAAGAGGCTATACAGCGAAGTGTCAATCACATTTTTATGTGCTACAGAATAATCACTGGGGAGTTGCACTCTGCATTTGACAAGATATGACAAGCAAAAGTTCACTAAAGCAATCAATTTTTCTCGAGTATATTTTTGATAGCATTCATTGAATCAGCTAGTTTACTGATGCCGGCAGAGATGTCCTGCAGGCAGACGGCTATTTTGCGGAAGTTCGTTCGCAGTGACGATTGTTCAGCAATGTGACGCATCTGCTCGTCTATTCTTTTTGCTTCCTCCTTCGTAGTCCCCATTAGCATATCTATAATTTTGCCAGGATAGTACGGGTCGTCTTCAAGGACGCGTTCGTTGGCAGCATTATCACTCTGTTCCTGAACTGGTTCATCTGAATCAGATCCTAAAACAACATTAGAACATGTGGGTTAATGACAGCACCACAGTTATAAAAAATATTCATTGGTATGCCTACTTAATATCAAATGTAGAACGCAATTGCACCCTTACCTTCGTCATTTTCCCTTACATTTTCTGCCAATTTAGGTGGTTCCGGATGAGAATATCGTCTCCATTTGGCAGCTTGCGGTTCGGTTGTTACTTGGTCTACTTTTTTGCGCTTTTCACCATAGCTTACGACCGAGATGGACAATTCGTCTGAATCAGATTCCTGAAAATGACTGCAGGAGGAACTCTCAATCTCCGACATGACTGATGACAAGGATTCCAGATTGGATGTGTGTTTATTGCAGTCACAGGCAATTGTACTATGTCGTCAGAAGAGCAAGTATTTCCTAATATTTCCGAGATCTCTTGTTGATAGATGGCATATGTCCTTGCTCCTTGGGTGATCATGAGATGCAACCGCAAATGTACCAATGAGGAGTAGGCCTAATTAGGATGTTGACATAGCCCTGTCATCTATTGGAAAATGCCTTCTCTCACTGTACACGCCGCTAGTAAAGGGACACAAGTCGTTGCCGGATCCTGCTGTGTCAGCTATTACATAACACAGACGGATTGTTAGCCACAAGAGAAATGGGGCTTGAATCAAATCAATTTCGATCGTCGGACGTTCCATCTTATCAGATTACAATTGAGCTACGATATATTTACCAATCATTTAAGAAAATCCACAGCAAAAAATCAGCCAGCACGTTGTCTGTGTAATAGGAATGGGTTTGGGTCGGCTTACTCATGTTTAGAAAACTGATTTCGATTCCGTTGACTACCAATGTTTGGAACTGTAGCGAGACTATAAAGCAACCTGTGAAGTGCACTCTTGATCTAACAGTCACGGAATCGCTGCGTCACGCTAGAAAACGCCTGCAACTCCGACCAAAGTTTGGCGCGAGCCACGACCACCAACTAGCAATTTTAAGGACAAAACAACAAATGGTGAAATAATGAGTAGCGCTGTTGTACTTGATAAAATTGTCACGGGGTTGCTTTGCGTTTTACTTTTTCATAATGCCTTTTCCTTGTTTGCACTGCAAATTCCCAGGATTGGTACAAATATGCTTGCATCTGTAACGACGTTATGGTATCGTTACGAATATCCAACGACAAGAGAGGACGACGTCGTTACACATTTATTAAACATGCATGAAATCTGCACTCCAGTTTATCTTGAATACTTCAGTAAACTACAGTTCAACTTGTCTCATTGAGAATATTTCTTTAGGGACCAGCTTGCTTAGAAGACCACCTTCAAAATGTAACTGTTCTCGACCGTGCGGCAAATAATTCCTATAATGTAAAGTTAGTTCTATAATGACCTTATTTTTGGACAGCCCTACTTCACAAAAACAATCAATACACCCTTGTGGTTAGGACTGTAGTAACAGTGGGAAGGCCATTATAAAAACCATTTATTGCATCGTACGATAGCGTGACTTCGTTACTTGCGCTGATTTGAACATTGAAACTGCGCTTTCAAATGGTATTTCGATAATTTCGTCATTGAACCGCATGTTGTTGCAACAACGAAACAATGTGTCTTTGCTCATATTACTATGTTTTTTTTTCTGCCGGGATTATATCTTCATTGACAATTGTCCACAGAAAACAGAAAGAACGAATTGGTTCCGAGCAGCTGTGTCATTTCTCCATCAATTATCTTTTGGACTCTATCACTCTCTTTGTTGCTCGTTTTGTAGCAATAGGTAGAACACTTCTAGAACGTTCTGAGTCATGCTAATTTGCAATGTCCTATTAATAGAAAGAAGACTTTGAAACAGTCTCTGCTCAAATTAACATATATGATTTGAGAAAGTTCTGTATGATGTAATTACTGTGGCGATGTCATCTGTAAGGCTCGATTGGTTTATCTCATTTTCCCCTTGGCGATCAACTGGCATGAGCCATGAGCAAGATTCGGTTTGTCGTTTCTGTGACCTTGTAGTTTAAATCTGAATGGATTCATTAACCTGTTATGTTTGCCATGGAGAATGCGGCGGAGCACACAGTTGCAGGGTGTGCGACAACTTTGTCCATCCGTTCTGCGGCAAAGGAGAAGAAGAGGATGAAGGCTACGGCGGAAAAGTTGTTTGCAACAAGTGCCTAGAAAGTACAAATGGTAAGAGATATGTAGTTTTATGATTTGATATACTGTTTCGTTAATGCATGCAGCGAATGTGGAAGAAAAAAAATGGTCTGAATATGGTCTGAAAGCGGCAATGTCCGTAACATTTTTGATTTCCGTTTGCCAGAAACAGGCTGACATTAAATATGAAACCATGGATGCATTTTAAAATGCCTCGTCTGTTTGATTGCGTGCGATGAGCGCTTGTCGCTAGATGTGTCTATGTAAACAGTTTGAGCAATCTTTTATGGATACGTTTGCCGCTGCAATATTCACCTTTCAGTATATATAATATGTGATGTTAATTGTTATATTACACATCGTAATGAAAATTGGATCGACCCGAAGAAGCGAAGCCCCACATCGGATATGATGCAATAGAGATAATTCAATATTCTACCTGGCAATGGAAAATCTTATGACCCTTTGTTTACTGTTGATTTTCTGCTTTGGGTTGCATTTTAAGAGAATAAAGCCATCGCCAATGACACCCCACCATCGAAGGTCAGCAATATTCGTCAAGCCTTCACCAAAGGAACCAACGGTACGCAGTTATAACATTGAACTTAGGACATCCACGTTTCGTGCTAAATATCCGTTCGAAATACGGAACTATTTGCATAATTATTGTTTCGCGACAATTCTATAGAAGACGAACTGACGCGTCAGAAGTGAATCAGTATTCTTCATTAGGATAAAATTTAATGGGTAAATCATTCTTGGTGCAGATTAATCACTTGTGTCGCGGATCATTAGGCATTTCTTCAACGCTACAAAAAGACACTGTTGTATGCGCCACTTACCGGTTAGCCCGGTTAGCCTCGATTTCGATCCCCTGTCTGTCTCGTTATGACATTAGTTAAATGTAGGTGCGTAGCGATATTTATCGAGAAGTATTACCTCCGTCTTTATAGTCAGCTTAGTGTTTTGCTTACTAATAAAGATCTTATAGTTGAGCAACCTATTCGTTATAACGTGTCACTTTTGTCGTTATGTCAAGATCGCAGGAGAAACCTGCTTTTAAGATTCTGAAATAAATGCTGATCTTGCTGCACTGAGCAATCAACTGCTGTAATAACAGTATTGGTTCACAGGTTGGCCAATATGACTGAAATATTTTCAACCTGATGAATAAGGAAACTGCTCAAATAATTTATGAATTAGAATAATGCTATTTCAAATTAGGCAATCGTTGATTAATAGCTGGATTGATTGGCGCATAGATAGATTATAGTGATCCTCTTTCGGGTGACAAATAAAAAGTACCAGAAAAAGGGAATTTTACACCCTGTTGCCTCGAATACTAGCAAAGAAAGAGTTGTATAGTGTGACGAAATGTTTGAACTTCTTTGGTCACTAACGTACCAAGCATTTAAGCTACGATTATGGAACGTTGTCCTACTGTGCATCAACATTCATGCGCGTGACAAGCTCAGCATTACCCATTTCTCTCCGTTTTAGCCTTTGGAGCACTCATGAAATCAGGAAACAGGGTTGCCCAGGCAAATCTTGCCCCAACAAGAAAGCGCCCTCGAAGCGGTCATGAAAAGACATGCATGAGCTTCTGTTTGTCATGTTTTCATGACTACAAGATAAACGTAAAGGGAAAATTCTGGCTCTCTCGTTTCAACATATCGACAGTGAAAAGTCACGTGAAAAGTAGCCACGGTGGTGCTGAGGTTGAAGTCTTAAGCGAGGAAGACCCAAGATGTAAAGATGCGTTGCTGGAGTACAGGAAGTTTCAATCGTAAGTTTAACTTGTGCTAATAGCTAAAATGGGACTTCCATGTTTTATTGTGACCGTATATGATTCCTAACTTATTTCCGTTACACGCAGTGTACTGTAATTATACTGTGCAGTCTTTCTGCCTGATTTTCTAATATGTTATGAATTTGATGCTATATCTCCATATATACCTCATAGCATTATATGTCTAGTTGGATGCTTTATAGTATATGTCAATGAATGCGTGCAGCTTTTGCATAATATTTATTTACAACTTTCTGTGTTTTTAAATTAGATTAATCATGACAATAACTTGACTAGTGAACCCTGCTGTATTTTATTTTAGCCAAGTACCGGAGAAAATAGCTACCACGTTGTCTGCAACGGAAAAAAGAATTCAAACAATTCAGCTGGATGCGGATTTTGATCAATCATCGTCAGCCGATGTTGCCTCAGCTTTGCCACAGCGTAAGGCTCCTGTTTTAGAAGTAACAGAAAATACCAAAAAGCATACTGTCCAGAGACAAACGGCACTCGATTCTGCAACAGATGCGACCTCCAGTCTTGGTTCTTTGTCGTCTTCTCAGGGCATCCAATCATTAGCCAAGTTGATTGCAGAAAATGTTACTAAATTCTGGGACCTAGAAAAACGAAAGAACGAGGTGAACCGTGCATCAATGGCAACATTGACGAAGGATGAAATACGGTCAGCCCCTGGAGCACAAGCAAATACCATCACTGAAATGCTAGAGCTTGAGAAGGACCTGGAAAAGTATAACTGTGGTAAAGACGCTTATATCAGATGCACACTGTGCAAATGTTATTTGGAGTCTTCAGCTGAAAGAGTGGCGTCGGCTCCTGGCCAAGAAGGTACATCATTCAGCAAGGGCCTAAAGGTAACTATTGATTACAAATTACTTGTTGAAGGCAAAAGTGAGGAATGGTATCGGATGAAGCACCGAATTCTGCAGCATCTTTACGCCGGTGAAAATAAGACGCACGCCCTAGCAATCACTTGGTGGCACCAAACAAAGTCAATTAGAAAAAGGCAAACGCTAGTTGTTGAGAACTTAGTTAGAACGGCGATTGGCATAGTTAAAAGTAAGTCAGCCGCCCTTCATTATGAAACTAGACTTGCTGAATTGTTTGCAGCAGGTGCCGATGTAGGCGACTTTGGCCACAGCAGAAAACTTTTCAAGGACATCTTGGAGGTTGCTAATTGCTACCTAGACAACAAAATCATGCAGTATCTTTCTATGCCATTGCAAAATACTGGATTGCCCCCTCACATTTACGTAAGCGCAGACAAGAGCACCAACCACATGGTACAGAATCAGGTGACTATTGTTGTGGTTGTTGTGGGTGGGAAACGAAAGGCCATTCCGCTCAATCTTGTTCCTGTATATGTAAACGCCGCGGGGGAAGGAGGAACAGCCGCAGAACTCGCTAAGTCAATACTGCAGGAGCTTGCAGAGCATTGCGGCTTGGTCAACAACACTCTGACACAAATACAAGGCATGGTTTTCGATGGTCAGTGTCTGTGCCGTCCATTTGAAGATGCTTTAAAGACACCAATATTGAGCTACGTCGAAGACAGAAGCTTTTGTACGGAGTTTTGGTGGCCGCTTCAATGGGACCCAGCCCATCTTATTGACTTAGCGTTCAAAGATATTAAAGAACTACCATTTGTAAGTCGTCTGATCCAGCGTACAAACCTGGTCCACAGTTTGTTTGGACACGGCAAAATGCATTCACTAGCGAAGGCAACAGCAGACGAGATGGATCTTCCCTTCCGCGTAACGGTGTCATTTGCGCAGCAGCGTTTCCTCAGCAGCAGCTATAAGCAGTTTTTGACGTTGGAGAAAAGCTTGGATCTGTACGTTGAAACATTTGTTGACCACAACAATACTGCAGATATTCTCTACCGTATTGCAGGGCAAGATTTTGCGTTCGACTTACTGGGGATGATCGATTTGCTGTGGCCTGTTGTACTGCTTCAGCTGCGGGGTCAGGCACTAATGTGTCCTGGATGGAAGTTTGAAGGATGGTTGACAAAGGCTGTGAGGCACATCCAGCTTTTCAAAAGAGAAATAAAAAAGGCCAACCCAACAAGTGAAATTTGCCCTTATCTTGCAAGACATCTGAAAGATGTAACGAAGAAACGATATGGGAAAGCAAAGTTGGTCGAAGGGTGGATGCTGGTAGGACAAGTGGCAACCAGTGAAGAGGACGATTCTGCGGACGAGGATGTTTCTGGTGTCGGGAGTACAGCTGGTCCGCGGTTTGAGTGGAAATTACGGGAAATGCAGGACTGCCGGGAGGACCTCGCAGAATTTGCACAGGCAATGCTGAACTCATTGGAGAAACGGTGCCGCAAAATGCCGGAAATTAACAAGTTACTCTCCCTGTGCCTTGATTGTGAGAAACTTTTCGATGCTATTTGTGGAAGTGCTAGTGAGAAGCAATTTCCCTTCAGCAAAACTGTTCTCTCGAATCTTGGAGCGGTTGAGTATCGGCAGTGCATCGAGTATGTGTGTTCTCTCCCTCACATTCAACAAGCGGTCGAAACAGAGGAACTTGAACTCGGTCCAGGGTTTTCAGACCATACACTGTGGCGTTTTAAAAAAGCCTTGGTTGATGTTGTTTGGGGCAAAGACCTGATGTCACTCTTTCCTCTGTTTTTCAGCAGAGTGATTTCGGAAGATGCAAAGCTTGAAATCATCGTCATCAAGCCAGGAGCAACGATCAAGTCATTCAACCGAGTAAAGAGCAAAAGATTTGATTTGCTAAGCATGTACGACGTTGAGTTTTCTGACGGCATTGAAATGACAGTGGTTTTGGAGGAATACTATGTTATTGCAGCATTGTACTCTAACGAACAGTTTTATGGGAAAGTTGGCCGAGAGTTCTGATTGCATTTGATTGCTTATATCAAAAGACTGGAACAGAGGCACCTGCAGAATCCCATTTTCGCGTCGTTGGTAATCAGGAAATGGATGGCGGCCAAGACCTGCGTACGCTAAGCTTGCGTTCTCGCATTGACAGTTGCTTTCCTGCTGCCATCCAGTGCAGCAGACCAATTAAAGAAATTTCTCGCCTGTACCTAAACGGCTCAGAAGAACTGGGACTAAAGCGTCATCTCATTCCTCTGTATAAAGATCGTCGTTCTATGAGAAGGAACAACCAGATGTCTAAAGTAATAGCACGGCATGCAACAGCAGAAGCCCCCTTATCATTTTTGCTGTAAATGATAGCTTTGCATCACCGCATCTTCCGTTCAGATATTCATCTTTCTTCATTGCTATTTGGACTGGTCTCCATCACATTTGCTACTATTGCAATTGTCTTGCCAATAACGTCTACTGCCGCCGTGAATAATTCTATTATGTTTAATCTGATGAATGAAAAATCGTCTCGCCGAATCAGAACAATGCAAAGTATACATAAGTTTGTATTTCTATGATAGAAGTATTTAAGTATATATTACAATACAATGTCTAATTAAGACCTGCTCTCAGACGGTTACCCTGGCAATAAAATGAGAATGACGACTTGCATTATTTTATTCACTTGATAGTCTGTTAAAAATTCGTAGAAATTACTTAGCCGATATTTTTTCAAATATGTTCATAATACATGATCTCAGCAATTGAGCTAATTGGAACTAGTTGCATACACTTGTCGTCTTTACTCTGTGGCCACGACACGGGGAAAAGAGTCCTTCCCAGGCCTCTGTACGTCTGTAGCGCATAAATCAATGATGGCGGCCTTGATATCTGAAGGGATCGATCACCCGGTGGTGGCATTGTCAAAGCTCCTCCTGTCGTTGAAACCATCCGCAAGAGATGGCTTTCTGTTTCAGACATCACAGACCCGTAGATTCGGCTCCAATATGCGAATGATCTAGATGATTATATCGAAACTATTATCTTCGTTATCAATTGCCAGAAAACAATGGACAGTAGGTGAATTTGCCATGTTATGCTTACCCACTTTGTCATCGTAACTTCGCGCTGTACTTCGTGCCGCCACACCAGCATACCTGAACAAGGTGAAGCATACATGACCCACACACTCACACAGTAGACCGAGTAAATCCCTAGGCCTAATGCATCTCTGTTATTAGTTCTAAAGTGTCATTTCATGAATACGGCTTAGAACAAACATATAGACTTCATGTTGTTAGCGTTGTGTCAGGAGAACGTTTAAAGCGAAAGCAGTTTCGAGCAAAACTTGAAACATCAAAAGGCACCGCCGCCCGCGCAACGTTACAACATGAAAGAGAGGTCAACCGCGCAAAATTTTTCTGAAAAAAAATATCCGGCGCGCAAAAGACACAGATTCCAGTCTGGGTCGTCACTGCGTTTAGGTATGGTTGTTCTTGGAGCTGTTTCTCGCTTGCTGTTGTCGAACTTCGAGTTCTCGTCGCGTCACGTCTCTCAATCATCGCCATATTGATGTCTTCTGTGCTGCTATACAGTATGTGACCTGTGTTGTCAAAATCGGACTTCGTGAGGCGATTTTCGAAAGTGACTTTTTCATATCAGCAGATGCACAATTTTCCCAGCTTTCTAATGGTTTAATTCGTTTTCCAATCTGACGAGTATAACTCGTTTTATAAACAATATCGCATACCTTCCTTCAACTGAAATCGAAAACTCAACGTCAGAGAAAAAGAGCGTTGAAGTTGAGAAAATAAATCACAACAGATTTCACTTAGCAACGGGGTGTTTATAAGCTTGTATTACAGCAAAAATTTAAAGGACTATAGAATCAAGCATTGCAAATCCAATCTATATTCATCTGAGGAGAAATAATAGCGACCTTCTGACCTTCTCGGGGGGCTAAGCAACACAAAGAAATGCGGCAAATGATATCAAATTTGCTCTGATGCACGTATTGTTTTCAAATACAGAGAAATCTCTATAACAGGTTTGAGCTATAAGAAAAGATAAATTGTAGTTCTATACAGCGTATTTGAAGTTTATTCTCCATTTTTTTCGTGTATTTCAAAGCAACGTGAGGTGCCAAGGCCAAGCAAGATAATCGTTCCGTGGTCAGAAAAGAAGCATTGCTGTGTTGAGTTGAAAAATGTCAACAAACACAATGATTGAAAAACAAGTTGTAGTTTTGAGAAACTGTCAAACCGAGACATTTAGCTTTTGTTAAAATTCAGGAAACTCAATCCAACAGCAGATCATACAGAACAAAAATTTACTTCGTCGCTAACTGCGGTGGGGCAGTGTTTCTAAAAGAACAGTTCATGAATCAGCGGTATAGCTATCGTAGTATCGTGTCAGCAATGTAAAATAATCCGACGGCCCACAGAGGAAAATGATTTAATATGTACTTCATACAGTGCCGGATTAATAATTTTGGGGGCCCTAGGCAGATTTTTTTATGAGGCCCCAATTTTTTTCAGGTGTGAAAGCAATCTAGACATACGCCTACTACTTCAACTTTTCAATTAGTAGTTTCCGCTGATGATTACCAAGCGATAATGCGTGGGACAGACTCTTTGGATTTGCATTTGATATTACCTTCATACAACAGCACAAACTGATCAGAAGAACATGCTTAC
>OFHS01003452.1:0-16941 GCA_900245855.1 Calvadosia cruxmelitensis | reverse complement strand
CTGTACGAGTACCAGCCGAGAGTCGAGAGTCGAGTTGATGTCTTTATTGGACAAACACCGAGGAAGGAATGACTTGCAACGGGCTTACAGAGATGATTACTAGTTGACGGACAAATATACAAGATTGTTTACGGAAGGACTAACAGAGAAATGCTGCGCTATAATATACGGATTACACGGGACGACTTAACTAGACACGTATTCTAACATAGACGATATCCCTACAGTCATTCCATGCCAAACGCACAAAACTGCAACTGATCCTGTCTATTCTTGACACGTTGATCAAAACAGCAGAAAAAGAGCTTTCAATTTCAACTTGAATGACTATTTTGGTGAACGCGTGGCCAAAGTTATCAAGCAAAATGTGCTTTAGTCGACCGCCTGAACGAAAATGGCGCGAAAGTTGATAGTTCGTGTCTTTCAACACCTTTTTCATTAATATTGCACAGACTAAGTTTCTTGACCTTGTCTATAAGCCTACGAAGTTTGATCAAAATCTGTGAGGGTCAGTTGCAGTTTTGTGCGTTTTGGCATGGAATGACCCCAATGTAAAATAAGAATACTCTGATTGCTTCATTACAAATCAGCAATTGTAAACGAAACATGAACAAGTGGTAGGGTTTTAGGAATTATTCTGTTTCTATTTAGAAATAATATCTTCGCTTCTTATTTAATGTACGATTCTGGGTGTCCGTCATGTCATTTATAGCGGGCCAAAAGCTTTCTCAAATATAGCTCCTTGCTTCCTTGATCCATAGGCTTACCAATCCGCCCCACATCCTGAAAGCTCATCTTGGCCTGACATTGTCTACAATTACATCTTAGATGATAGATCATTTTTTTCTGTTTTGTGGCTCCCTGCATAATTTTCACATTTTCTTCATATTCTAGGACACAAAATTCGACTCCAAAAGTCAGGAATGTGTTGATGAATATACAGCAGATTCCGTAAGACTAAAATAGTGTGTAGTGATGCTGTGTGACTGAGCATAATCACAAGATTTAATAATAATGAAGGTTTGATTACAAAAACTAATTAATGCCAAACTGCCAATTAATCAGTTACGCAGCGAACAGAATATTCGTCCTGCAGCACTGGGTGAGATGTGCGAACTCGTCTTGGCTTATGATGAGCAGGTCGATCATTCAACAAGATAAATTATTTAAGAGATTGCAAATCTTGGTCGGCGAGAAACAAGTTCAAGAATGACTGGTGCTCGGTTGCTAGAAAACTGACTGAGATAAGGCTTTGGCTTTTGACCAGAAAGGTATCATCATCGCATTCATCCTCTCATTGCCATAGAAAAAGCGTCCATGACAAGACAAAGCGTAGGCTAGACGATAGAGATCCCTTATATAGTTATAGTAAGCTATCCATCCTTTATCCATACATATTTGGTTGCTAAAAATCATAGCTTAAATTCATAACAATTAACGCAATGACATAAGGCAGCTGCCTTCATTGCACTGCGCGCCAGATAAACAACAGAAACATGCAAGCGAAAAGGCAAGGCAATTCAGATTAAAACATAGAAGCTCTAGGAGCACGACTCACGGATAATCAATCGATAGAATATATAACACAAAACATGAAATACAGTCGAACTTGCATTAACGACACCTTCATTAAGCGGACACAGACCCGCCGTGAGCGGGTCACACCTCTTCTGGCTAACAAGGACAGCGGACGCCCTGTCAGTTTCCCTTGAATCTGTTGAATCTTTGTGGTTCAATTTCAAAATCCTTTTACATGTGTTGTTTTTAGCCTATTTGCCGACCAATCAGAGCAATTGCTCAGTTCGGTTCGGCCGTGTTATCTCGGCGAGCAAACATGTTTGTTTACACTCTACAGAAATCCTAGTGAGACGACAACAACGACACTGCTACTATTGTCGCTCTTGAAGCGTGTCATGTCATGGTCAATTAACGCCCACAAAAGAACAACAGAAATTTCGCACAAGGATGTTTATTAATTCACTCCATTTCCCTTCACTCTCGTGGAATGTTATTGCTCAACTTTTATCGAGTCATTGTCTTCTTATTGTCTTTCTCGCAAAGCAGCCTAGTCCATGAAGATAGATGATGTGAGCTTGTGAAGAAAAAAAACACTCCACTTTCCCCTCTCATAGCATAGACGTCATGTTTCCATGGTAACCGTGAGTCAAAAACATGTAAATCATTATTCACCAATAAGCACAATTAGCATTCGTAACGAACATTTATGAAGATGTTGAATGTTGATATGAATAATACTGGCTCTGTGTTAGTTCTTCAGTTTGTTTTTCGAAACGAAGGTTGCCATGCTTTCTCCTTTTCTCCGAAAAGCTCAGTCTCTGAAAACCATGCTGTCATATACTTCACCAACTCTGTTCTTGTGAATAAGCCAGATTATAGCAGAATGTCTATTGTAGACGTTTTCCTGGCACAAGAGATACTGCCAGCGTTATTTCAGCATTTGCAAGTTGCAACGATCTGAATGAACGTCCAAGTTATCAGCAATCGAGAGATTCGGGGAAGCGCAGCCTCGTTTCCATCCTTATTAAGCATGGTCTGGGAACCCAATCTTGCAGTCGTGGTCATGGACCTGTTTGCATCGGAAGGGATTGCAATGATGAACTCGAAGCCATGAACATCGCAGCAAGATTGTCAGGCGAGAGAAAGACTACTTTCATGCATAGCTCACTGATTCTATATACATTTCAGAAAGCACATTCATTCAGCAGCAAAGACCCCATCAAGACAGGCTTTGACAGATCAGCTGTATCGTCCAAATTACCGTTTCTAGCAATGATGATGTACTTTCCTATCGATTTCATGTTTGATCAGTAAAATAGGAACAAACTGCATTATTTCCTAACACCAGACATTGCATAAGATAGTTGCTACATTCACAAGCTCATATGAATAGTTAAATACATCGTATTCCACAGTCCAGGCATAAGACAAAAGATGGGGGGTTGATAGTACTGCTGACCCCTCCAGTGAAAATGTTTGGGGGTCATGACCCCCCTGTCCCCCCCGGATCCACCGCGCCTGGACTATCTGAGTATTTCCTATCCTTGCTTATTTCACTATTCGTAGGGTTACCAGACGTCCCTTATTTCCTGGAATCGTTCCGTATTTATATGCTATACAGTGTCAAATTTAGTTGATTTTGTTAGACATTTCTACCAGATTTTGCAAATGTTCCGTATTTTTCCCTCTGTGGTCTGGTAACCCTAACTATTGAACATAAATAAAACTCCTGGCAGAGTAATCGTAGATCTGCTAAATGTAACAATTGGGCTCTGTCCCTTTTCAGCTGAGTTTCACCCAAGCTAATGGAAGGACCATCTTACTTTAAGATTCATCTTACTTTCGTTATACCTTTGAAAATTTAAATTCCTGAGCAAGGCCTCGAGTCGAGAGTTTGGATATGAACTAATTCAACTA
The DNA here is from genome assembly GCA_900245855.1 of Calvadosia cruxmelitensis. Taxonomy (NCBI): domain Eukaryota; kingdom Metazoa; phylum Cnidaria; class Staurozoa; order Stauromedusae; family Kishinouyeidae; genus Calvadosia; species Calvadosia cruxmelitensis. Next base: position 13,506 of record OFHS01003452.1, on the reverse strand, counting down.
CTGGATCGTTTGACAAACTAAGCTGTCATCTTCTTTCTATTATTGCTACTGCTAGCTATTTTGAAACAAAATCAGCAGAGGCTATAAACGTAAAGTCCGGCAATAGCCTGCTGTTTAGTTCCCTCGGGTTTCATAGAAAATTCTGACAACCATCAGACGATCGAAGTCATCAAAAATCCTTGAGCACGCTTTCTAGGCCTACCTCTGCGCGTCTGGCCATGTCCAGTTGCTTGGAATATTCCTCGCGTCTCTTCTCTGTGTCAAACCAAGATCAAACCAAACCAAGCACATTAGACGACTGTCTCGTAATTGCCTTGGATTGATCTCCAATGGTACGATGGTGCTGTTACAAGCAAGAGAATTACACAATGATCAAGCAGAAGAAATCACAGACAATCAAGAGATAGCGTTGTTTGAATTTGAAGCAAATCTGCTCTCGTCGGCATATTCGCGTGAGAGAGGCTACATTTGGAATGGCACTGATTCCAAATTACGTCATACTGTACAATGTGGATACCGGTAAATTAATTATAAGATATATTTTTTCTTCTTTTTTTTTCTCAAGTAGAAATTAAATCATCTATACAAAACTTCTTGAAAGCCAAGCTGTCAGCAGTTTTCTAGTGAAATGTATTTTCCAGCCGAAAGGGGAATTCGAGCGCTGGAGGGCAAAGGAAGTTTTTGTCCGTAGAAATTGACACGAGACGTAATTTGAAATCAGTGCTACAAATTAAGTTGGTTGTTTATCATTGCTCTTTGCAACGTTGAATTGTGCAGAACAGTGCTGTATGTGGAAGCAGCACAGTTTTCTTTGTGACTTCAACTCCTTTGCCGTTCTGTGTATGTGCAATAAACGCAAGGTAGTGGTTACCTTGAGTTTACCGCATACATCGTGAGTTTATCCATCTCGTAAACAATAACAAACATTGACCCTAATGAGGCAGGTAAGATTGTGACTAATTCAAGCAATTAATTAATACTAACATAACGACTGCTACTCGTAGTCTTCAATTCTTTTACACATTATTATCAACCATGCAAAAGTCATAGGGGATGTTGAACATCCCTTCGCCTGAGCTGAGCATGATTGATTTGATGACGTGTATTTCGCCCTTCACTGGCCAGCTAAAACAATTCATATACACTTATACAGAGCATAAAGACGATTAAATGCAAGATAAATTTCTGTTCAGTAATCAATTAATTAATTAATTAACTATATATCATTACATTCTATGGCTTTCAGGTATTCAATAAACGATGGTATTTCCACACAGTTACAATTGTGATACAATTGGGAAGCAGACTTTCCACATTCCTTGCACTTACAGTGGACATTACGTTCATGGTTGGATAGATTTGAGCAACTTAAATTATAATTATGGTGGAATCCGTGGACAGATATGGTTTGGACTGAGCTTGACAGGAGCCTTGGTCTGTACTTTGTACCTACTTCTCATTGTCTGCTTGCTATTCACTAGTTCCTCGGCATTGTTCATTGTAATAATAAGTTTATTGTTCGAATGTTCTGTTGTTGTCGTCAAGGTTGTCGTTCGTGTTTCCCAATCCACGAGAATGGCCAACAATTCATGCATGAGTTTTAGAATCCTGATGAGAGGAGCGACTCTTCTCAGTCTCTAGAACTGATTTCAAGTGATCCAACTGGATATATCGCCCTCAGAATGCAAACCAATCATCAACAGGTGAGAAACTTCTTCTCGTTTATAGCAGAGATATCCATGTTTTTTTTGTCAATTTTGTTGGATAAATTCTGGCGAAAGTATTCCGCTCGTGATTGAAGGAAGATATAAGCACATTTCGTCTGTCTCACAAAGTCTACTCTGTCAGCGGTACTCCTGGGTCATTTCCTGGCACATACCTACCTCCCCTTATACAGTATGCCACTATGCCTTGCCCTTTCGTTACACTTCGCCTGGTGGAATGATGTTTTGATGATTATAATTGCTGATTAACTGTGTTGTGCAGTTCCCAGATTTACACATAATGTTCAGTATTCTATATCGAAATTGACTCAACCGAGACTACATTCGTTGGCGTCAACTTCTAAAGTTCTGCCAAGCACATTTTGCCTTCTGAGCAAAAGGAAACAAGGAAATGTGCATTACTTTGATTTTTCTATCCTCTCTTTTTTTCTAGACTCTAGCCTTTTACTGGCTGAAGCCTCATCATTTTGTTTACATATTCGCAGTGTTAAGTCCTTTGGTCCTCTCTGTCCCGTAAGTGGCAATATCGAATTGTTTAGGGTGACAATATAAGTGTGAGACCCGTTCTGCTGGAAATTCCGTTCAGCAGTATAGGAAAACCAACAGCTTCACTCATATCACTATAAGAACTAAAGGTACCAGTAATGTGCCCATTTATGTCCCTTTATGGTGCCTCGTGCCTTCAATTGGTATTCTGTTGATACCTCATACATGGTTAGATCAAATAGAGGTATTTAGTACGCATCCAAATGTACCACAGAAAGGTAAAAGAAATATAAATTGCGAGTAAATATGTTGCGTTTCTGATAATTTCTGCACCTAGAGTGTCGAATATTATGTTGAGATATTTGACTTGACGGTCTATACATATTGCAAGACCTGAGATTTAAAACTTTGCGTCGTTCGGGCCTGTGGAGACATTGATGTATTTTTTACACCTAGAGAAAGGAGCGTGGATGCAGGCTCTGAAAATCGTCCTCATTCTCGACATTGATGTTAAAACCCAATTATTAATGCAGCTTGATTTCTTTTAATACCATTGCATCATTTGCATACCAGTCATGCAGAGGCTGACATCAGAAGTACAATGAAACCTGTATATAACGATCACCTCTGGGGCCTAACAAAATGACCTTTATAGACAGGTGACCGTTCTGTCTAGGTTGATTTCTATAGAAAGTGTCATTTAGGGGTTATGAAGAGTGGCCTTTATACACATGTGGCTGCTCGATAGAGGTGGCCGCTAATAAAGGCTTGAATGCATATCTATCGTGGCCTACAGCCGTCACAAGAATAGTTTGTCATGATTTATAATAGTAACAGTTGATTGATTAGAAAAAGAGCAGACAGAAAAATATTCACGGTTGGACAGTGAGCAAAGATACACTGGAAGCACCATGTTTCTGTCGAGTCGATCATCTTGTCTAGTTGACTGCTGAGAGTAAATAAATTGAGTCAACGTTAAAATTTTCTGGATATAATCATTCATGTGATATTATAGTGATTCGTATGATACAATAATAGAGAATGATACTTTAGTAGAATATTATATCAGATATCATTTGTGATGTGTGAGTCCTTGTCCATCATCAAACTGTCATTCTTTGACACCCTTTAATTGTAGGTATGTCATTGCCGTCCGCCTTGGTCATGTTGCGCTATTCTTACCTTATGTCAGGTTTGTAGTCCATCCATCCAGGAATCCTGGTCGACCATCAATTTTCAGCCTTCGATACGCCAATATTTGGTGCCTATACTAACGTATCTTTAAATTAATGAATATTATATTAGGCTTATTTTGCAGCGTTACTTGTAAAGTAATGTAGTGTTTTTGGTAGGAATATGCAAAAGATAGTTTTAAAATATAATTTATTCCAATTTAATGTTATTTTATATTTAAATCACGAATATTTGAATTTTTAGAAGCTGATATGTTCTTAGGACAAAGATTTTCAGGCCCAAAGTATAGATTATTCGAATACTCTATGTTAATACATATACCATGCATACTTTATAACCTGTAATCTTTATTGTACAGAAATTGGCATTCGAGTAGATGTTACCTGTCCCCAATGTCCAAGGCTTCCTCATTACTAATGAGCGGTCGTTTTAAACAGGTTTCTCTGCATTGCTATATTTCTCTTGTAGCGATGTTGGTACGGAGAGTCCTGAAAGCTGCGTTTTTGGACTTTTGATGAGCTGTAGTGCGATTGTAAGTAAGTAGTCTCTCTCTCTTTGGAGTAAATGCGATATAAACTTACACGAATTGCAAAAGTGAATAGTAAATGTTCCAAATTCTCTTTGGGGAACGTTTTAAAAATAATTGCTTTCGGTTGTTCCGTGGATAATTACTAAGAAATTCATCATTGTTGATTATAAATTTAATACGATGAAATATCTTTTGAGATTATCTTCTGCTGATGTAGATTTCTTGATTATAAAGTATCCGAGGAATCAGTTATTATCCTGCTTTAGACATCGCTCGGATATTCTAACTCTACTTGGAAGCATTGTATTTTTATAGATTAGAAGTATTAATCTCGTCATATCTATTTGCAATCCTAGCTGGTATTACCTTTTACCTTCGATACCGCTACGTGGAAGAATTTGTCGTCCCACAGCATCAATATTTGGCAAGGCTCAACACAATTGGATTGTACTTGCACTTTTGTGTTTCTTTCGGAATTGTGGTCGTGGGAAGCTTCCAGGTATGGGAAACAAAATCGTGTTTAATCATGCGTACTGTGCACAAAACAAGTTGCCACAAACAGTCCTAGACTATAAAATGACTGAGCAAGCTGGAAGAAGAGAAGGCAGCCTTCTTTCCAGCCTGAAAGATTAGCATAGTCAGTTAGCGAGGAAAGTACTGTCTCTGCACGCGGCAACTTTGCTGAGAATTATCATAGTACATTTCAATACGTTTTAATCAATTTTTTCTAGCATTGTATATGGCAATCATGGTAATGGCTTACATAGCAATTAATGATTTACAGTACTATAATTATGTCAATGATGTTGATGGTATATTGCTTCTTGGACGGGAAAGTATCAAACACGCACTGGTAGAATTGTTACTAAATCTCAATCCCAGTTATCTCATAAATCAATGATATCGTACTATCGCACAAGTGCAGAAAAGCTGTAAAATATTCCAAACCGTGAAAACCATTGCAAGCTTCTGAAATGGTATAGTATAATTATGATACTTCCAAGTGCTTTGTCTTACGCATTATTTCTATGTTGTTGGGTAGGCATCGGAGGTATCAATATAAACATAGAATAATAAATGGATTTTTTTAATTTTCAGTTGACTAGAGTCCTTATCATTCATCTGCTGGGTGCCGGGTTTACATTTGGAATAACGATGGTCACGTGTTGGTTACAGTGCTACGTCACCTTCAGGGAATCTCAAACCGATAAGGAAATCAAGGAACGGTTTTACCTTCGCCTCGCATTGATCACATGTGCATCCTTGTTCTGGATGGGTGGTATCCTTTCATTCAAATGCGCACGTAAATAACAAAAGTAGAATTGGTCAGTGCATTCGATCACCAGCATTGCCTCAAGTACCGTGGCTTCGCTGTTTCTGCCGTGCTCTGATGCAAAGCCCGATAGAACCAGGCCAGCTCCTTGGAGACATATCAGGTGCGGGGAGGGGGGTCTGCTCACGGTCCTGACTCCTGTTACCTTACGCACAATTTCTTGTGCTCCCATATATTGCGGTAACCCATGAGAGCACGCTGTATACTAGGCTGGGTTTGACCTCGGCGGGATTCGAGCGCTAGACCTTTCGATCAAGAGCCCGGTAGTAGAATTGCTAGGAATCTGACTAACGTTGGATTAGCCTGATCTCTTCCGTTTTGGTTAAATTTCAAATACGGCTCAATGACAGATACCAAGCGTCTATGGAAGCATCTACATCAGCACAATGGCGTTGCTTTTGTTCATAGAATTAGCCAAGCCCAGTCCCGATGCATCTTGGGATTGAATGGGCTTTCATCCAGGCCGAGTGGATATAGAAATGTTGAAAGCTATTGAGGATAATAGGAATTGACAATAATAGAAATGAGTACGGTTGAATGCAATCCAAACAAAGCTAGCTCCATGCAGGGACCTTCACATCCGAAGAAAATAAACTCAATTACACCCCATGACGCATCTGGACTGAGCTACATTGAGATCGACTATAGCGAGTCTTGCCTTCCTAATCGGGTGTGATCCCTTATACTCATTCTTCATTTTGTACAATAGAAGTATGCAAGTCACTATAGCCTTGAATGCGGATTGTACAATGCCTGCCGTCAACTACACTGCAAAAATAGTGTTTCAATTTTAATGAACAAATTTTCTCATTTCAAGGAATATTATTCCTACATCTAGCAAATAAATACTTGTCCTAGCTGTTAGTCACAAATTACTGAACCATGTATGAATATTGCCATTGTTCTCCCATCGACCAAGTCTTATTTTAAGAAAATAGATACTGTACTTGAAACAAGAAAATTATTGACTAGAAAATATTTTTTCGGTGATAAATTACTCTCTACTGTTCCTCAATCTAGTCAAATTGACTTCTTCACAGGCAGCTGCTTTAGATAAGTATAGATACCGAATAGAATCTAATGCGCGTGTTCTTGTCTGATGAAGTTAAACAGAATTGCTCAGATGTAAAGCTTTATAATCTCATGTTGATCGTGCTTGTACATGAGCTTTTGCTACCACTAATACTTGTTTATGTTTATAGAAGACGTTGATTGCATTACTGTGTCACTCTCGTTAATTTGTTTTGTGACTGTGTATATATTCTTGACGACGATGTTAGTTAGCTGTGGAGCGATCGCAGCAAGCCTCCACGAAGGGACCATCAACATCACCTTCTCGCATAAAGTCTGGAAAGACACTGATCCGGTGAGCAATAAATCTCAATTTGTCGTCTCCAAATGAATATATTGCTTTCATTGCTTAGTATGCTATGTATAGGATATATTAGTTGCTTATATTATTCACACATGTGTCGGTGTGGTCTAGCGGATATTATGTATGGCTGCCAGTCAGGTATCCCTGGTTCGACTCACGGTCCAGCTGACACGTATGTTCGTTATGTCTGCCGTAAGTTCTGTAGTTTTAATTGTCGAGGGCCCCAAGGAAAGCAAGCCATTGGTTTATTGGGCTACTCTCGCTAAGCAAAGTGACATTTACAATTACATGGCGATAAAAAGTACCATGTTAGAATTGTAAGCTTCACGATAAACAATGCCTCAAATTGTCGTGGCACGAATACAAGCAAATACACATGCGAGCAGTTTCAATATTATCTTCCATTCATCATGGCAACATACAGCGACTAACTCTTACTCAACATTACAGGGTAGACAATCTAAGTAAACGGAAATCACGTGATATTATAATTTACGAATAATTACAATGACGACACTACTAGTTACCAGGGAAAACGATCACGACAACATAACAATAACTACAATGTCCGGGGGCGGGTTGAGCTCCCATCACACAAATGGCAATACAATTCAAAATGAAACTCGTCCCGATTAAATTCTACCATGTAGTTAATTAGTAACATTTAATAAAAATGCTTCTCTAATCTCATCCAGAGCACTGATACATACTGTAGGTTTCACAAGGGGACTGGGACAGAGTGGCATAAATGATCATAAACAAAACGATCATTATGACAACGAATATAATTATGATAATGATAAAAGAAAGAATTATGATCAGAAATGACAACTAAATTGCTCAATTATTTGTTCATTTGAATAGCTTATTTTTTATAAACTGCTGTTATAGTTTAGGATGTTTCTGTTACATTGGGAGAATACGGTTTTCATTTTAAAAGCAAAATTTCTCTTTTCAAGGATTATATTCCCACATATAGTACAAGAATACTTTGTGAGTCATATGCTAAATCTGAATATTGCTACCATAGTGTTATTAACAGGACCTCAGGCTTGTTAGAGTCTTGTTCTGAGGAAATCGATGCCCAAAACAAGAAACAAAAATCTTGCCTAACGTAATTAGTTTTAGCTTATGTCTACCTTAAATTGAAAAGCTAGAAATGATACACAAGGGCACGTGGTTATTTTAATATATACAAACTAACAGTAGGTTTTCTGTCTTTCTTTCGTTTTAGGCTTATCGTTGTTTGATTCTAAGCGCAATGTCCGAGTGGCTCATGGTGATATCAGTGTTTACATTCTATGTATCGTATTATCAAGACTTCTGCAGATTTGACGTCTCAATTACGAATAAATACAAACAGATGTAAAAATGTTGATTGTCATTCTCTATGGACCTTTTCCATGTTGCAAACTGTATAAATGATTTAATAAATTACTGAGAACATCTGATTCTTATTTTATGCTCAATGGTATAATGCTCCTCACAGTTCATCCCTCCAATACATCAATCTCAGTACTTAACTGCGTAAGAGAGATACGAATATCTGAACGTTTACTATAGATTATATCTACAGTATTGTGGCGGTCTCATCAAGCATTTACGTCAGCACTCAGACCGCCAATCAGCGCCCTCCGTCAATCGCTATAAATGTCTTGTATTTCGTAATGTCAACTCTCTTGCAATCTGTACTCTCGAGCCTTCAGACGGGCTGGCTACCCTTCGTCATATCTGCCACAATTATATATATGTTCAACGTTACCCTACACTAGCCTATTCATGTGATCAACATCTGCAAACTACATATTCTGCAGTATCCGATATTTAAGACCTTTCTTGTTCGGAACATATGCAGTTGTTACAGCATACGGGTAAAACGATGATATACAAAAATTTAGCTCTGCAAAAGTCTAACATATAATCTTTACACTATTTCCTCAAGAAGTTTGATGAACGAGATTTTTAATTTGTAAATAATCAGGTCAGGTCAGGTTTTAAGATCTACAGTCTTCAACTGAGTCCAATATACAATACACCATGCTACAGGAGATTAGAGTTACATGCAAGCACTGCACAAGATCTGTCATTTAAAGGATGATGAGTAATTGATACAAGCCACCGTCTCTCCATCGATTCCACTCTACAGCCATATTTATGGTATACAAGCGGGTTGCATGATATCGCTAACTTTAACTTAATCAATAGCAATTCAACTATATATATAAGGTTTTGATTAAAGCCGCGGCTGTGAATCCCAAAGGGGAGTCCTCGCATTGCCGATTTTGGAACTTCAAACGCCGAGCATCCACTATATCTAGGCTCTGATATACGATTATCGGCATCATCAATACAGGGTTTAATGTTATATTCAAATTTCAAAGACATCGCAGCATAAAAATAACGACAAGAGAGAGCTTGGAAAAGAATATCATCAAATGTACTCAAACACCCATGATCAGTATATAGAAATAGAGATAAGTAGATTATTACTCAGTACAAATTGGATGGTCGATGTGATTTTTATGATGTATCTCCCGTCTTTCTTTTTGCAAGGAAGGGGACCTAGATTATTTACAGCCTCGCAGATAGCTTCAACTGGCGACTTTTGTTAATCAGAATGAAGGTCGGTTTCTATCTCAGTAATCTCTTCTTTCAGTAGCTTACTGATGTAATCTCTAACAACGTTCGATTGGATGTATGGTCGTTGCGTCATTGATGCTGCTGAAAGCCAATTTTAAATTTGACATTGGAATAATGAAAGCTGATCATTCGCCATCTGATTCGTTGATGAAGTCGCAGTCTGGAATGTGATTGGCTGCAGAAAGATGGCATTGTTCTTTTCCTCCAGCTACATGTTGGTTGTTTATAAGTAATCAATTCTTTCCAGGACAGCATTACAATCTTGCTTCTGCCTGCTATACTTTCATTTTAACTATGGTTCACTAATTCACTTCCACAAGGGCCTTTTCATGCGACCACTGGATTTCACTTGCGTTGAATGGAAGGGCGGATTACGACGCGGCGGAGTGCTGAGAGCCAGCTATGTGAATCAGGCGAGAGAAGACCTCCTATGCACACAGGACTCGATCCATCAACTGCAACTGCTACAGCGCAGCACTGTCTCTCCTTGGCAAACAGAGTTGCACGTGCAAGAATTGACCGAACACGTCCCGACGACGCATGTAACGCTTGCGTCATAATGACGTTTTTATTAGTAATTTAGTAGTAGGTCTTCTGCTGCTCTTGATTGGCAATAAGCTGTTGGGGTAAATTTAGTATCGCCTTAGCCTGGTAGGTGAAGTCGGTTTTTGATTATTAATTATTGTTTCATGTCGATTGGCACTTTTCTTTGTAATTTCTTTGATAACTTCTTCGCTCGCTCCGAACAGTGCTGTCTGCTGTGTTGAGTCTATTTATAATGTGTTGAGTCTTTTTCTTCCAGCATCTTTTGTTTGTCTGCCTCGCATTTGTGAGTCAATCGATCATCTCTGAAATAGTCTTATCCTTTGGTGTAATTACAGTTTCCCATTTTGCAGTCAACTGCATATCGTTTTCCTTAAACTCTGCCACATTTTCAACCATGTGTTGGCATAACAATGCGTGTTTTCTCATTTCAAAGCACTCTTTTGTAGATCAGCATCCAACTGCAAGCAGTTATAATAATAATGAAACAGTTTCATCCTTTGTAAATTTTATTTACTGTTGAAACACTTGGTCCTGTCCGGTCCCGTCCGGCACCAAAATTATGGTCCGGTCAATCCCTACATATACCTACTTCCACTGAACCAGGAAATAAATATTTCTTCTCTATTACTGCGACAGGTGTTCTGCGAGTTATGCAAACAAGGAAAGCATGTGACACATTGATAATAAACTATACAAAACAAGCAACAGACTCATTATGGTTTCCTGATAACAGCAGAAGACAACATCTAAACTGCTCCATGACATTGGATGACAACTACTAGTCGACACAATGCCAACGCCATGAGCAGGGCGTTCCTTGAAACAGAAAGACTGTTCATCTTTGTCGGAGCAATTCTTCGACTCATCTACAGTCAAACGAATGACAATACCATTCGGTTCAATCAACGTCAACTTGTGCAAGTGCTGTCCTACAGCGAGGATCATGAACAAATCTCCCTCTTCATCATTCTTCCCGGGCAATGTGAACCCCCTTGTTCAATCGCCAGAGCGTCGAACTGAAAAAAAGACACTGAGGGTACATGCAAGGCATACGCTATGTTAAATGCAAGGCACGTCGATTCATGTTTTACTCGCACACTTTGTAGCGGCTACAATACACAAAGCTATGGGTGTTACACTACGCATAGTCGCCATTAAAGTCTGCAACAACGATAAACCTTAAGCTTTGCGGATGCGTGATCATCTGCTCGTCCTGCTGTCACGAGTGAAATCATTGGAAAGTCTCATCTTCGTCAATGCTCCGGATGCAACTATCACTGCACTTTAGCAAGTAAGTCAACCTGCGGAAATACAAATATCATACATACATTAATACAACCAGCTGGGAATTAAATGAACCTCTACTGTATTTACGAATTGCCTTGCTACTTCCAGCAACCTTCCTTTTCTGACATGCATTCCTACTCACAATAGAAAATAACATCAATGTTTACCTTGCAGGTCGTTCAAGGAGAGTCATCACAATTGCACTTCATCGGCATCGATCCACTACCTGCTTTCTGTACAGTCAGATAAACTCAGAACACGACGACTGACCAGTTCTGATAACGTTGACATCCAAAGAACCCAGATGACACAAGACAAGCCAGACATATAGCAAACAGATGACAATAAACGATAGACAGGTTAACAATTAACAACACGCAGCCAATCACATTATACAACACTTTCCATCAGCAATAGCGAGCTGTACAGAATCACAATCACCAAAGCCCGCCCACAAATAAACAATGACGACATTGGTGGTTTCAGGCCGTGCATGATGTCGACAGAGAGATAGTAAGTCTTTATGCAATATTTCAATGCAGAGAACAGAAATCAACTCATTTTGGTATGATTCACATTTGAAGTAAATTGAAACTTACTACACGTGGCATTTACTTTGTAGATCGACCACATAACCTGTTGGATTGTTTTAAGGCACGACTGAAGACCCACTTTTTTAAAATGGCATATGCGAAAGAAATGTCTTTCCTAATTTGAATCATCTCAGGAACAGTGCGAGAAATTTTTAAAGTACCTGTAGATATAGTTTGATTTTAATTCTCATTAATATGATGGTAAAAGTACATTTTAATTTGCTATAATTATGATTTCTGTTTTAAAGTACGGTATAATTTAGGCCATGATGCATGTCAGCGCTTTAGAATATTTGTATAGTTTTAGCGCTCTATAAATTCTTGTATTATTTATTATTATTATAACGATTATGATGATTCCGTATTTATTAAATACCATCAAGTTTATTCAAAATAAAAGTCGCGCCTTTTTCAAGAGAAAACCATTTAATTTCGTTTGCAATAAGACTTAAAGAAGATCCTATCTTGATACTTGAGAAGCAGTCAAGTTCAGTATTTGAAATCAAAATCGAAGAATGATTACATAATTATTACACAATACATCGAAGAAGTAAATACTTTCAGACCCACTGTGCTGTATATAGCAGTATAAATAGTCCTTGCCATGTACAGTAAACGAGTTTGTGTCTATCTATTATAATTATTATTCGTTGTAGCTAGCTGGTTCGATTTGCTATGAATCTGCGGCTATTGTCAACCCGATACACAGGTACAGCCGTAATGTCAGCCCAAGAGACAGAAATCAATAATTTCGAACCATGCAATCTCAACGATTTTCCGTCGCAAGGACAGCAAAATCAAGGTATAGCCATTCCGCAGAAATAGTTTCATAAAACCAGTAGAAATCATAACATGACTTGGAAGTATCCTATTCAAAAACTCTTACATTGTTTCGTCCTTTAGGAAGTTTTATATTTCAACTTTGACATGGTTTGGGCGTTGTCTCTTGGCAGCTTGTTTGGAAAGTTATAGTGAACATGAACTGTACAATAGCAATAGCCAAGGGATGGGACCGGACTGTAAAAAACCCTTAATTTGTTGCTGCACGATGAATGAGCTTCCAATGAATTCTTCCTAACTTGATTAGGGCAAGAACCAGACATTCAACTACCAGATAGGAGCGGACTCACCGAAGACTCGTCTAGCAGCCGTTGTACAAAGGACACCTTGTCGCTTCGGAAGAATACTTCTTGCTTGTCCCCTGAAGTCCTCAATGACTCGAAAGAACATGCAATCGTAATTTCTTGTGTATAATTCAGCGCTTTATCGACAAACAACCCTTGCAACTTCAGGTAACTCTTATCACTCTAGCAAATATCATCGTATTTATACTCTAAAATACAATGACAGGGACCTTTTTACAGCGGAACAAAACAAACTTGCTGCCAAACAAACTGTACTTAGATACATTGCGTAGGTTAGCGGAAGTTGTACGACTTAGATCTAAATTACTTCCCGAAGTGAAATTATTCCTCCGATTGAAATGTCTAACTAATATATCGAGCAGGGCCGCGAACACGTAAATTTTCCGCTTGAATCTCACGTAATCATAAATAGAAAGAAAAAACTACAGCGATTCATTTAAAATACAATTCTCATGCAATGAAAAAGATCTTACCTGGAAAGTCTTATATTTATGTCTAGAATAGCCTATCCAAATTTCATGAAAATCTGTTGACTACAACAAAAGTTATTTTTTCGAGTGGGAAGTCCCCTTAACTACAAAACATACTACTTCTAAAATGTCCATTGAATCTTTAACGAACAATCGTCAACATGAACCTTGTTTCCCCCTAGGA
>OFHS01003451.1:0-16943 GCA_900245855.1 Calvadosia cruxmelitensis | reverse complement strand
CTCTCCTGGAATATTATTGCTCAACTTTAGTCAAGTCATTGTCTTCCTATTGTCTTTCTCGCAAAGCAGCCTAGTCCGCGTAAGATAGATGATGTGAGCTTGTGAAGAAGAAAAAAACACTCCGTTTTCCCCCTCTCATAGCATAGACGTCATGTTACCATAGTAACCGTGAGTCAAAAATATATTTTATTATAATGTATGTATTACCAGTAGTTTGTGAACTCCAGCTCCACGAAAAACAGAACTTGTATCTGATTGGATCACGGTATAAATGATGCTGATGATGATGATGATGATGATGATGTTTATGATGATAGGGTTAGGGCTAAGGTGCCCCAAGGGATGTTACAGCTTGTTATGGAGATGTTGTCTAGGAAATCTGGGGGCATATTCTCCTAGGGAAATTTCAGTCTCTCTCTCTCTACATGCATATATCTATTTGCAAAATACTGCATTTTTGATAGGGGTTTTGTTGTTTGAAACAACATTTTACCATCAAATAACTGAATCTGCAAATGTTTAAAATTTCAACCTACTGTAAATAAGTTCACAAACATTTGGAGGGCAAATTGCTTCGCAACAGTTGTAGGAACTGGTCATTGTGCCCCTACCGGTTAAATTGCCACTGCCACTATCACCAATGGATTATGGAATTATTTAGAAAAGTGAATTTTAAAACAAACGAGATTGGAGACATGTAGTATAACTGTGTACAAGTCAACATCAAGACGGCATGGCAATGTCAACAAACCTTGGACAGTTCCAACAGGATAGCGATCAACAAATCCATTTAACTGAAATAAAAGTATTCCCAAGAAAACTCAAATAACATGAGTTCAAATTACTGTATATTACCGTGTATAAGCCGAATTTCTAGCACTAAAATATTTGTCTTGACATGTCACCTCGGCATATACACAAGTGCTGTTTTCAAGTGCATTACAGATGCTAAAACAGCAAAACTGGGGTAGGCTTATACACAAGACTGGCATATACACGGTAACATATGATATCGTTTCATAACAATGATGTTGAGCACAAACTAAATAATACAAATCAACAAACAAACACCGACAAACAAACAGTCAGACAATCAAACAGAGAGATTAACAGACAGACAAACAAAATATTAACATTAATTAATATAACAACTATAGTCATAAATCTTTGAGTTCAGCATACTACACTTACCTTTCTGGCAATTAAACTGTCCTCACAGAACTTCTGGATCTAATGCAACACAGAATTGACAAAAATCGATGTGTGGCATGAAAGGATAAAACACAACACTCTGCTTTCTCACAATCAGATTGGTCAACAGCCGTGCTTAAAGAATGCTCGGCAACTGGATGCCAAACAACAGCTTCATAATAACAGTTTGTCTGTTTAATATAGCTAAATCATATTTCAGCGAAGTCAAACAAACTCCAATGTTGAGCAACCATATTTGCTACCAGTCCCCTGCGCTGTCTTGCAAAACAGGGCTTCCTGGGGTCAACAATGCCGCCTCGTTACAGTGCTCCTCATTTCAGTCTAGCATCAGCTTTCAGAAGGAACAGCCATCATAGAGAAAAAATCAGTGTCTACTGTTGACCAATAAAAAAGCCCGGGTTTGTAGGCCATTCGTGATATCTGAGCCCTATGCCCGCAAGCCATTCCATGACGTCATCACCTGAAAACCGATCACGATGCGTGACAAATAACGCAGCAGGGCGGCATTGCATGGTGATGTATTGAATGTCGATTTGTCTTGACACAAACTGTGACAAGGTAACAATTAAGAGCAAGAAAACTATATCTTACCTCAAACAAGTTAACATTGTCGATCTTCAGCATAAATAAAAATTCATGTATAGTCATCAGCGACGGTCCTGCAGAAGAAACAAGACAAATGAATTAACATCTATTTACATCTAATCTATTTACCATACTGCCGCTGCAAATTTACATTGATTAATGTCCAAACCTATTTAAAACAGCATGATGTTCGGCTTGTCAAATTTCACTTTGCTCAACTAATTTGTCTTGGCATTCTTACTTGCTTCATATGCTTGCTTTATAATTTCATAAAAAGTACAGTCAAAGCTGTGCTCGCGTTCACCTCTATAGAGCAGTCACCCACTCTTCATCACTCCAAATGATACTTTCTATAGAAATAAATCTGGACAGAAAGGCAACCTATCTATAAAGGTCATTTTTCTCAGGTTCCAGAGTTGACTGTTACAGGCAGGTTCACTGTAACTGTTATTTCTTTGATTGCAACAAAGTATCCTACAAAACACAGCCTACTTTACCTTGATCTGTAAGTTTTGATGCCTCATCTTCTTTCGTAGCTTTTAAACAAAAACAGAAACTGTATGTAAATGTAAATGTCACTTTTTAAATTAGCCCAACAAGCTAATGGCTTGTCTCTTTTGGAGCCCTCAACAATTAAAACCACAGAATTAAAACAACGAATAGATGTGTTGGCTAAGTCGGGAGTCGAATCCGGGACGTCTGACTGGCAACCGCTAGGCCACACTGACACAACTTCAACTATTAATTAAAAAGCATAATCATTTGATAATATATTTTATCAACCTTTAGTTATGCTACAGCATAGAAACAATGTTTTGCAAATGTCTTGTTAGTCCATTTCACTAGCTTGGTAGACCTATAAAACAATGTCATAGTGAAAATAACAGATTTCACTAGAAAGAACCAAATCTTGACTAGTGAACTGATTGGTGATCTCATATCTCAAACCTCAGAAACTATTCACAGAGAAGCTAAGAATAAAACAAATTAAAGCCTTCAATTTAGTTCAACTAGACACAAGAATATGAAGCCAAAAATATATGTTGCTAAATGAAATTTAGGTGATGTTAAAATCACTCCATAGTGCGCGCTGCCCACGCACTGGGAATCGAGGCTAGCCTCTTAATCAAACAGGTAGTGGATAGCTGTAACAGGAGCAGTATCAGATCATTCTTGCTATCGCCAGCCAGCTGCTAGTCACGCTTGACATACAAGAATTCACGCTCCAACCAGGCTCGGTATGCCTCGCAACACTCGAAACAGCCAGGAGGCAATGAGTCTCCCACCCGCCTTCCCCATAATGCAACTGGTATGTATCATTTAGGAACTCCACTGACTTAGCAGTGTGATTGGGGCTTGGTTGTGGTGACAGGTCTGCCATCAAAACCGCTGCTAATGGCAAGTAAGTACCTCCCACCAACCAAGCACCAAATGCCAAGAACTTATCTATGATGATGAGTTTAAATTCAAATTAAGCGGTCACAATTGGAAAGATTCTAAGAACTGTCAATTAAGCTGAACGCATATATAAATACCACACTTTGGAGGTTGACGATCAGTTTATGTATGTAGACAGTCACTATGGCGTTTGTTAGTTGCATGTTGTGCGGCAATCACCAAATGATGTAATCATGTAAATGCTATAGCAATCAATTGTCTCATTATCTGATACATGGTTGGAGTGATATGCTTGCATACATTTAGTCAGAACGGAAAGGATGAATAAAATCAGACATGATTCAACATTGTTGCCAGTCTGTTGGTGACCATGCTGTATGCCCACTCTGAGCGTCATTTGATTTGATTTGATTTATTTTGTCAAAGATGTTGAAAATACAGACATACATTTGACAGGCAAGTACAGGCAAGAAGACTTGCACTTATATACAGCCTAAAACGATTTACAAAATGGTGAAAGGATAACATTATCTAACTTACTTTTAAATGCATAGAGCGACTCTGAGGACACCACATTGTCTGGTAAAGAGTTCCAGAGGGGAACGACACGATTAAAAAAAGAAAACATACACTGATTATTACTGATTATTACTGATTATTATTATTATCATTGGATGTCGTCGAGGGGTGATGGGGTGGAGGGGTTTGTGATTGGCCGTCCACCGAATGAGTGTGGTGGAAGGTAGATTAGTCTGAGTATCTGAGCAAAGCACGCATGATTGAACCTCTGCTAGAAAATTGGAAACAAATAATATTTTGATGATGACGTTCTCTTTGCACTGAGCATTCAAGTTCAGTTGTTATGTAATTACGTAATATTTCTTCAAGATAACGTTTTCTTTTGCACCTGTCCTTTCTTACGTTACCCACTCAAAACATAAATCAGAAGTCATCAATCAATCAATCAATCAATCAATCAATCAATCAATCAATCAATCAATCAATCAATCAATCAATCAATCAATCAATCAATCCAACCATCCATCAATCAATCAATCGCTAGACTGTCTGTGCACGGATTTCATCATCTGCTTTGCAAAGAGAAAAGTTTCCACATACCGTCAGATCAATGCATCTGCTCGGAATGTGGACAGTCTGCAAATAACCGCTACCATATACTCTGCTGTTGTAACATACCTTCCTACATTAGATTTGCGAAAGATAGAGAAGGAAACATCTCACTGATTTAATACTTATATAATCTTAACGTAATTACAACTGTATTAGTTTTAATTATGTATTTAACTCATTTACTCATCCTGTATATCTTTATACGAAAACGTTTACCTCGCACGAGGTGGAAATATATTACCCAGATCAATCAATCAATCCAACCATCCATCAATCAATCGATTTGTAGATCGATCAATCAATCAATCAGTCAGTCAACTATATTTCGGCAGGGTGGGATGTGCCAGCCTGTACTAATAAATATGTAGTCCTCATACCTCTACAGGCGTAGCACACAGGATAATTTTTAAAAGCTAGCAGCATGTGAATTGATTAAAAGTACAATTATACAAAGAACTACAGAGTGCACACAGCTTATACGCAAAACGATTTCACTTGCAAAATGGTTACTCCTAATGGAATTTTGAAAGTATCCGACTTTAAAATGCAAATGCAGTGTTTTACTGAACTGAGATTTCAAAAATATATGCATAAAACAAACTATGCATATAAATTGATTTTGCATATACAGTGAAACCTGTCTATAACAGTCACCTTGGGACCCGAGGAAAATGACCATTATAGACAGGTGGCCTTTCTGTCCAGGTTGGTTTCTATAGAAAGAGTCATTTTGGGGTTATGAAGAGTGGCCTTGCTCTATAGAGGTGACCGCTAATACAGGTTTCACTGTATTTGATTTGCATGTAAGTTCTTTGTCAAGTAACTGGTACTTTTAACTTAAAGATGCTCAGCCTCCCTATACAACTACAAATGATAGTAATAAAAGTTTCTTTTGGGACGTACTACTAGTGAATGCATGGTTGAATCTGATTGGGCAGAGTTGAACGTTTATGCGATACAATAATTGAAACATGGACGCTAGGAACAAGAATGCAACAATGGCTTCCCTCCGTAAATCGATTCAACAATGCTATGCTCTTACATGATAGGAACAAGCAACGAACTTACCATGAAGATGGCATAGGAAGGCATTTATTACAAACAGTAGTTGATTGATGTACATGATCTTCTTTGCCTTGAGACGACAGCTGAAAAAAAAGGAAAATGCAACACTAGATGACCAGAGTTGTGACTAGCGAGCATTAAAATTTCCAAAATTACATAGGCAGAAGAAACAGCATAGGCCTACCGGTACTTCTCCAAATATTGTGTGAGCTGCCGTTTGCTTGAGGCCACCTAAATCACAAACAGAAGAAACAAAAATAAAGAGAACATAGAACTCAATCAAGTCTTGTGAATAATTTGCCTTTTCAATAGGGCAGTAATAAATTCAGTAAAATTTTGCCGCTGGAGGAGTTGAAAGTGCAAAGCCTTAACCCTTGTCCTGCTCATAAAACTAGTTAAATGAAAGATGGAAGTTGTTTTATCGATTGCTGATTGGTTGATCACCAGGGACTAACTATCTGATTGGTTATGTGTTGCTACTTTTGACTTGTTTTGAAAACGTGTAATCGTGTATACACGTCAATAGCAGGACAAGGGTTAATTCACAGCATTTGTATTTATGAACCACGAACAGCACCACATGATACCATAATACCGGTAGTTGGTCAGTAACAGCCAGTATTGTAACTAATTTGTTACAGGTAACGACATTACTAGAAAACTGTTACATTTTGAACTAGTCTCTATTACTTTTTAAACTGAATTTAAAATCCGTACTTGTAGAACGTAGCACTCAGGATTGCATGTACGCCAGATTATTACCAAATATAGAGAATTAGAGTGATCGAGATTAAGACGAAATTATTGCCAGCAGTAAAAACTTGGATGAGAAATCACCACCAAAAGAGGGAAGGAGCAAACAAGCAGCAGCATTTGGCTTCCAAAGTTCCAATTACATAAATGTAGCTTGCTTAACGAAATTCACCTGACTTCCAGTGATTGAAGAACTGTAAACTTCATTGATTGAGTCGATAAGGTTATGAGCTTCATCGATAATTACAACGTTTCCTTCCAGTTTGATTCCGACTGCTTCTCTAGTACGCTTGTGAAGTAATGTATTGTATGGCAATGCGATAATCTGTGGACAAGACAAAACCATACAATTGGATTACATTAAAACCTGTCTATAATGGTCACCTTTAGGAAATGAGAAAAATGACCTTTATAGACAGGTGGACATCTGTTTAGGTTGATTTATATAGAAAGCGTAACTTTGGTTGCTTTGAAGAGTGACCTTTATACACAGGTGGCTGCTCTATAGAGGTGACCGCTAATACAGGTTTGACTGTATTTATGACAGAAGCAATTGATGTACATACAACAAAAAAGATGTTGACAAATCAATTATGTTGGAGGCGATCTATCAGCTTCAACAACCTGTTATCAAATGATGCATTGGATCTTACAAGCAGTCTTTGGTTAATGGCCCTCATGAAATCTATCTGATTATATTAATTTCATACAGTCCAACCTGTATTAGCGGCCACCTCGTCCTCTATAGAGCAGCCACCTGTGTATAAAGGCCACTTTTATAACCCCAAAATGACAATTTCTATATAAATCAACCTGGACAGAAAGGCCACCTGTCTATAAAGGTCATTTTTCTCAGGTCCCAGAGGTGGCCGTTATAGACAGGTTTCACTGTATTGGTTACATATCGCTTGAGAGGATTCACAGTTCTGATGATTTTGATGCGGAAGGAAGCTTAACTATTTACAGATGGAATTACATGTTTACCGATGTGTACAGAATGTCACCTCGGCATAAGGTATAGCTCGGCGTGATCCATAATAAGGACAAGTGCACAGATCTTTTCCCATAGTGACAAGTTGTTCAATGTCCTTGACCTCGGTCTGTGATGATAATAAATACAAATCAAAGACAATCATTTGAGATATTAAAACTGATCCCAAATGAAACAAGGATACATTACAATCTTGACGAAGGTAGTGCATGGAAGAAGAAGGGTTTGTTGCTATTTCCGATCAATCAGTTTGTTTGAGCATCACATTACAGCTGAACCAGTTAGATCTGTATTGCACAATAGACAAGGACCATTACTCCAGGTAAATTGGCTAAGCCATTACGGCAAGTGGAATTTGACCAGCCGGTACTCCTCATACTGTTAGATACTAACAGAAGTAGATCGGCTGAGACACTATGGAAAGTGGGTCTAAATCACCGGGGGTCCGGGGGTCATGAGCCTGATGGGTCCAGACCCTTTCCAAAGAGATATCAAGTGAGTATTATAGTAGTACAAAGGTTGCCACTTAACAAAATCAGCTAGCTAGCTGTCACTTCCTCTTGGTTTTATTAAGAGGCTGAGTTATAAGCAATAGAAATATAGAAAAATTACAAAAGTATTTGGCAGACTTACATAAAGGTGGTCGGGGAATGCAGCGAACTTTTGCTGGTTGTAAAATTGACAAGAAGTTGCTAGCTTCTTCCGTTTTGCATCTTCTTTTGACTTTGAAGCTAAAAATGAAGGAACAACTAAAATTCAATGACAACCATCATCATCATCATCATCATCATTTATTGTGTATACCCAGTAAGCCACAGGCTTTTTTTCATGGGGCACATGCATAATAATACAAGGGAAAGTTACATACCGTATAAGCATGTTAACAGGAAATAGATTTAAATAAACAATATGAAGGAAACAATCGATACAGAATAATAATCCATAGAAATTTAACTGACACAACAAGAACAATGGACGACTTGCAAATGATGCCACGGAGACAAATCACGACGAACAGCGGACAAAGAACAGGATGCGACGTGCAGACAACATAGCGACGAATGACGACCAACAACTTGCACACGGTGACTCTATACTTTCATGAAGCGACAGGGACAATAGACGATGTGCAAACGATGCCAACGGGGACCAATCATCACGAACAGTGGACGAAGAACGGGATGCGACGTGAAGACAACATAGCGACAAAACAGAATAGCAAGCACTTGTGTCGAAGGCATATCTGCATTTTACCATTCATCAAGGATTTGCATTAGATAGGATTACAACGAGTAAAAAAGTGTTCTTCGATTGAAGTACAGCCGCATGAGGACTGTCTTAAGTGTCAAGAGGGCTTAAAGCACTGTTCCTTGGGGGGACTATCTAAGAGGGTTAATATTCTGAAACTTATTGCTCTGTTAAATTTTTTGTTACTTGACACGTCGGAGAACAAAAATTTGCTAACATTTACATCCAGTAAGTAGAATGCATTCATTCAGTGGCACCTTGGGGGTGATTTCTCTTTGCACAATCTGAGCATTGTTCTAAAGAATGTTGGTAAGTGCCATTGAAAGGGGAAATCTACATTGAGGGCCTAAAGCACATGTGTTGAGTGCCTACTGAATAAGACAGCCCTAAGCAATGCCATTCTGTTTTTAAGAAGTTCTTTACTTACAACTTTCAATTCAAAGCCAAGGGGCATTCAAAATTCGTCAGTCATGAAATAACGACAGCAAAAGGTGTTTTGTCTGGATTTCAATTATACCTCTTAGTCAATCAGCTCACAGGAAAATAATCAAACTGCAAGTCGATAATTTGGTGCGAGGGAGATAGAGACGACAACATTGCGAGTGGCTCCTCACCAAGAACTTTAAGCATACTAATTTTAACTCCGCAAAAGTACAACACGATATATTCACAATACATGACTATAACAAACTACCGCTGACAAATGTCGACACCAGAACAATCCAACACATAACGCATATGACAAAATGAAGCCACAACACTTGACATTTTGTGTGACACCACAGTCATACACAAACGTTGTATGAGCACCTCTGCGTTTTGTTGAAAGCCTTCAATTACTTGAACGCACCTTTAGTTTTCCTTTGCATTTCCAAACATCTTTCATTGACCTTTGATAGCGTTTTCAATTTAGTGACGTCTGGATTGATACAAGAAGTCTGCAAAATATGACACACAGATTACAGACTACAGTGAAACCTGTCTATAACGGTCACCTCTGGGCCCTGAGAAAACGACCTTTATAGACAGGTGGCCTTCTGTCCAGGTTGATTTCTATAGAAAGTGTCATTCTTGGGTTATGAAGAGTGGCCTTTATACAAAGGTGGCTGTTCTATAGAGGTGGCTGCTGATACAGGTTTGACTGTACAAAGAAATCCACGTCAGTAGAAGAAAACAACTCCAAATCACAGAAAAATGTGTAAAATTATTAGCCTATATGATCATTATATTGTTTGTATATAAACAGACTTGCCATGCATCTGATATTGTCCGAAGAAGATGATGTACGTCTTGTGTCTGTGAGTTCTGTAGAACTGGGTGACATGCATGTTTGTGGTGTTAAACAAGGTGTCAGGTTTTGTGGCGCCACAGTGTCATATGCATTGCATGTTGTATTTTTCCGGTATCAGCGGTAGTTTTGTATAGTCATGCGTTGTAATATATAGTGCCATGCCTTGTTGGATTAAAATCCGTGTGCTCAAAGTTCTTGGCAAGGAGTCACTTGCAGTGTTGTCTTCCCTGGCTCCCTCGCACATGTTAGCAAACCATAAATTTTACATGCTTTCTCTTATTGGAACTCCCATAAAACTAACATTGCATAAGAAACTAAAAGGAATAAGCATTCATCAATGCCAGTTATAATAAATTGTACACAACAAGCTGAGATACAAGCAAAATGAAATTGTCGCATAATTCACTCCCTTTTTCTTTGAACAATGTTCGATCGATTTGAGTCCATCAATGGCAGAGATGAAAGCTTATTCTGGCAACAAATTTTTGGTCAAGAACTACCATGTTATCAAACTGTTGCTTGCTACTTGATTGCGATGACTTCAATCGTATAGTGGCATCAAACGACATCGCACACATAAATGTGCTGGTGTGCCAATGTTCGCATATCACTAGTCTGAAGAATGCAATCCATGTAACTAGAAACAAGGGGCAACATGATGATCGCAATTCTCACCTGCCTTGAGCCCAATGCAACAACCTTGGCATTTGCAGCAAAGGTGCACTTTTGTATTTCGTGTACGAACTGACTCAGTTGTGAATGCGTGCGACTGCAATAGTAGATCTGAAAAGAAGCAAAAATATGCAATCTTCGTTAATCAATCAATCAATCCATCAATCAATAAATAAATTAATAAATTAATTAATCAATCAATCAATAAATCAATAAATCAATCAATCAATCAATCAATTAGTAAATCAATCAATCAATCAATCAATCAATCAGCCAATCAATCAATCAATCAACCAATCAATTGATAAATCAATTAATCAATTTCTGAAAAAGTACGACCATGGCTAATAAAGAATTGTAAGACATCCTGTAATCGCACACATTCTGTATCCACCCAATGAAGAAGTACAGAAATGAAAAGGCAACAAACATCCAGGGATTCTATTGATCCGATGAAAACTGTTATCCCTGATCATATCTTACGTAGCTTCAATCAAACAGGATACTTTTTGAGATATGAGCATAAAACATTTTGCAATGTACCTTAGTTGTGTGTTCATCATCGTCTTCATCTTCAGAACTATTCAAAGCAGACACAAATAAGAAAGTAAAGTCAGCCAGATAGGAACCCGTTGCATGAAATAAATTAAATTTCACAGCTTGATTGGCTACAAGCCAAGACAACAAATCACAAAACCATTGTAGCTTCAGAAACAATGGTCCGCAGATAATTGTCTATCACCTTAATCGACTTAATGGAAACAACAAAAGCTTCACGTTAGATGACGTTATGCTAATTACAGATGAAGTCAACATTCTATCAATCGATCAAGAAATGTTTGGCAACAGGACTAGCATTAATTCCATTGACTAAACTATCACTTTAAAATTACTAGTACGAAGCTATTGAATTATTGTACTGTGAAACCTGTCTATAATGATCACCTTTGGGACTTAAGGAAATGACTTTTATAGAGAAGTGACCCTTCTGTCCAAGTTGATTTCTATATAAAGCGTTATTTTGGGTTTATGAAGAGTGGCCTTTATGCACAGGTGACTGCTCTATAGAGGTGGCCTCTTATACAGGTTTGACTGTACTGGCACTTCGAAATGTACTTGTACTGTTTGATATCTTGTATCTTATGATCTAAGGGCCAATACGGACATATTTTGTATCAATGACAATATTCCAATATAATTATTGTATTAGTGAATATACGCAAATGTTTAATAACAGATGAAATTGATGAAAATAGTGCTATATAATAAGTTAATATTGATATATGGAACCAATTTTGTAAACATCTTTCTAAAGTCGAGATCACTGTGATGCTGCAATTTTACCTTGAAGAACTGCTATGACTATCAGATTCGATAATCAGTTCATCATCTGATTCACGATGCACTTGCTTGTCATCGACATGGGCGTCAGATCCAGAAGTTTTGTTTTTGATGTCAGTCAATGTCGAATCCACTCGCTGCAAGATAACATAAAGAAAACAATCAGGTCAATTGTCGGCTGTGTGATTCAGTATTCAGTGGTTGAGGTGGCTGGTGAACGAGTTTTTATCAAAAATATTTAGTGGCATCGTCCATGTAATGTTTCGTGCATAAATCAACATTTTGCTACCAAAATTTATTACTCTCAAAAGTTGATGTTGGCTCTGTTGGCTGTAGCGCTTACAAATGTACACAAATTAATAAAACAAGGAATTTGTTACAAATGTAATAAAACAACGAAGAACATAACTAACATAGGATAGGAATGCATTTACAATTATGAAATAGCTATAATTAAGCACCAATTAGACTACATATATTATGGACGATGTTGTTCATAGGAACAACCCGTTCTTCCTCTTGCGAACACAACATTGACAATTTGATTTGTACAGTTTACGGTTACATGCAACAGACATATCACTACCGTTGAAATCACGATACAACAAATTATTGAACAAAACAGTCTGTCCAAAGCCGTGACGAAGCAAGCCCGGTGGCTTCCAGCCCAACAAATTGTGTAGTGATTGGGGCGTTGTGTCCTTTGAGCGGATGATGTGCCCGTTGTTTTGCATTCGTCTTTCTTGTTCGATCAATTACACTATGATGTTACGTGAAGGATTAACATAATTTATGACGACAACTAAAACAATGTAACTAGTTCATCTTGACAATCTTTCCTCAACAAAACGATGACAAAGGCAAGTCACAGAACATTCCGTTAATCCTAATTGGCAAAAGTAACCAATCTAATGTTACCTTGCGCTTCTTCTCGGCTTTTGCCTTGACAGCCTTGATACGTTTCTGCAGCCTTGCTTGTTGGTCTATTATTTTCTGTAAAAAGGTAAGAAGTTCGACTTAATGTTTTGTGGCAATTCGTTAAAAGTTACTTTAGCAAAAAAACAAACTATAGTAGGTTGTTGACATAGCATTTCCAGGATCGGATCAGATAGAATTAATCTCAGTAGGCCCATCCGATATGCTAGTTGCGGAGATATGCTAGCTGCGCAATTACTTATGCTAATCAATTATATAAGTAATCCGTAACCAATAATTTATCCAGTTGACTTTTCACGAGCAAGCAACACCAAGGCACTGTCCTATCAGCTGCAAGCTCAAATGATCAGCATATAAAGCAATCGTCTGCAATTAGTTTTGTAGCGAGCTCCGCGGGACACTGGGCATCAGCTGTCCAAGATTTTACTCCAAATGCGGCCATTTTCTGGCATATTTCGGTACGCTTTCCCGTTTTCTGCAGCGGAATTAGTGACTGGCAAGGACGTTCAGTCGATTTATACTATAATTATGCTTGGAACATCGACTGGACTTGTCTTTACCAATGGAAATATTAAACTCAGCGTTTTTCAGGCATTTTAAATGTCTGTGGTCATGAACTTGTAAATGGGAACTCAGTATGGCGTCGTTATTTTATAAACGCATTCTACTCGATGTCGCCCAATCGCTTGGTATGGATCAAATGTTCAGTCGATTTTAAATAGAAAATCTTTCAAGCTTTCATTTGATATGACTTTCGATGCCTAGAACTGAGAACTGTTCGTTAAGACCTAGTTACATACTTACATCGACACTGTAAAGCTTGTTTACTTATTGCTTGCCGCCGAAGTCAGTTGCTGTCCGCTCATATCCTGTGATGTGGTCTGAACTCAACTCAGATAGTCCGACATTTGCCTTTCCCCAACAAATTGCTTTGAATTTGTATGTTTGAACGCTCAATTAGTGTATTACTATGACAGTTTATTCACTTTAGCATATAGCTATGAATAACAAGCTCGAGCGAGCAACTGTATCCATGTAAACACTTGACTTCCTTTGATTTGTTGAACCAAATGAGGATGTTGGCGATGTGCAATTATGATTCATGTATTGTTTGATCTTTTAAAGATTCTGGTAAGGGAATGCTTTAGGTTTGCCACTGATTGTTTCATAACTGAGTTGCAACAGCCAGCCTAGTTTTGCTTCAAAGTCACTTGAGCAAATGAGCCCAATGGATAAAAGTTACGTGATAGACTATATTGCTTAACGATCGGAGGTGAATAAGGTTTGACAACAGTTAGTTCATTTATACGTTAGGCATATCACAGCAGACAGGTGCACTGTTAATCTATAGCTCACGTCAGTGGCTACGAACCAATGAATTCATGATAATAATGTTTAGTCTCTGTCATGCTGCTAGTTAAATGTTTACACATATTTAAATATGCGGGTTATGTTTGCTTATCCATGGTGGAGTCACTATCCCCCACATTTGAACATTTGAACTTGTTAGAAATTTCTCTTTCTCTGGTATTTCTTTAATTTCAATGGGCTACAAGCAACCCCATAGCCAGCTCTCCAATATCCAGAATGTACGAGCCGTTCAAGTTATATAATACTACCATTAGTGTTCTGTTGTTCATGTTACCATATAGTCCCTGGCAAATTAAGACTGACACGTTGCCTAGAGGATTGATGGTCGTTTACCATTATGAAGGTGGCCTCTTTCACGACAACAAAAAAGTGCAAAAAGTCTCAGTAAGATAACAGTAAGATTCACAAGCACATCATTTTATTTCAATATTAATAAGTAACAACATCAATTTATTATATACAACAGCAATATTAACCCTTGTCCTGCGACGCGTGTATACACAATTTCGAAACAAGTCAAAAGTAGCAACATATAACCAATCAGATAGTTAGTCCCTGACGATCAATCAATCAGCAATCGATAAAGCAACTTCCAGTCTTCATTTAACTAGCTTTACGAGCAGGCCAAGGATTAAGAGTAATAAAAATACGGCGATTCAAACATTTTACTGCCTGACCCCATGCATTCTGTGGAGTAGTGATATTGTTAATTGCCACATTGATCTGGTGGTTTAGGTGTTTGACCGACTGTTGCTGAAAGTGATGGATGTAGCCGAAATGTCTGTATAAGAATGCCAAATGTGTCAATAAATGACAGTAATTTGGCAATTCTACAACACCAGAAGTTTTGCGAAACAAGAAGTGAAAATATTTTACTATACTTTTGATTTCGTCACAATCAGCAACAGTGGCAGATTTGATGATTTCCCATAAGCTGTGCCAAGCAGAGAAGGTTTCAGAAATTTGCAGAATTTTCGCTGCTGGTATCTCATAGCAAAGTTCAGGCAATTTTGTCTCAGTGAAAATCTTAGAAAGAAGCTGCTGTCTGTCAATTTTGAAAATTTTGTTCCAAGTTCATCATTGCCTTTTAAATTAAGACCAGAAACCTTCTCTACCTTGCACAGCTCCAGGAACTTAGCTCTTTCCTTGTCACTTAACAAATCTAAAGTTCTACTAAACAGCTGATCTGTAACCCACAAGTACAAATGAAGTGTATCAATGATTACAAATGAAAACAGTGAACTGTCCACAAGAGGATCTCTCTTGTCCAGGTTGTAGCCTGGTTGTCCCCTCTTTATGGATTGTAGAGACACAATACCATTTCTGTCTTCAACCCATCGAGGTTGGCATGTTGGTGGAGTGGCTTCGGTGTCGCACTTGTGCCACTTTGACTTGTCGCAGCTGCAGTATATGCATGTGTCGCGTCCATTCGCACTTTTGTAGCCAAGAACAATCAGCAATGACTTATAGTCCATCACAAGAAAGTGCTCAATCGAATATCCATCTGAAGTTCATCGAATACAATTCAGGAATGACTTTCCAAACACCACTTGCTTTGTGCAGGTTATAATCCTCAGACCCTAAAACAGAAATCAGGCATACACATTTATAATTCTTTATAATTTAAATATTTCAGAATTGTATTATTAAAATTATATATACCGTATTATATGTATACATAATAACTGTAACTTTAAACGTCATACTTATGTAATCTCAGATAGCGATAAGTCATACCAGTTTAGTATAACACAATGTTTTGAGCTTGGTAAAGTAATGCTTCATTAAACAGTCCATACACAGTTCAAGGAATACCTCATTGTAATGTAATGTAATGTAATGTAATGTAATGTAATGTAATGTAATGTAATGTAATGTAATATCATTTTTAGACAGTCGGCCTATTCACACGAATGTGATTTTCAATAGGGCACGGTAAATTAAAAGGCTTACAAAAATACAAACCCTAAAATAGGCTTATTACAATATATGCGAATCAAAATATGAAATAATCAGTTAGCATACAGTATAAATTAATCTAATTACCAAATTTAAAAATCTACCACTAAAAGCATTTGTAATATTCTATAGGACTAAATTTAGGTTAGCTAATCTAAAAATTTATACAACTTTTATTTAAAAATGTCCTTCTTTGTTATAAATTTTAAATCTTCTGGTTGAATGTTTCATTCGTTCATTGCACTATTTTCTGATGTCAGCTTTCCCCAGTTGGTTTTGGTTTTCCCTTTCCTCATTACACAGGAATAAAACAATCCAGTAACAATGTTTACAACTCAGTAACAGCTCCAACCTCACAGGAACATTTTAAAGACAGGTAAACGTGGGAAATATCAACGTTATTAAGTCATTAAAACAATCGGATGTGATGCAATTGGATTGTATACACTCTTAATTTTAAAACCTTTGCCTCAGAAAAGCTTACCAGTACTAGAAACATCAATCAAATTAACACTTCAAGCGCTGCTTTAGTTGTGTGTAGGGTTACCAGACCACAGAGGAAAAAATACGGAACATTTGCAAAATCTGGTAGAAATGTCTAGCAAATCAACTAAATTTGGTACTGTATAGCATATAAATACAGAACGATTCCGGGAAATAAGGGACGTCAGGCAACCCTAGTTGTGTGGCACAGACTGACAAATGAAATCGGTATCATTAGATGTAAAATGCATAACTTGTCTACAATTAAAACGGTATTAAGTGATCAAACCTGAATTCTAACAAGAGAAAGTTGTTAAACTGAGGTGAAACCAGTGGCGAAGCTAGGGGTCCTGCTTGTCATGCTGAGCATGACTAGAAATCTCTCGAAGCTGTACTTCTGTTTGTGCATTTTATGCAATAAAACCATTGACCCTGAAGGTTACAAGAGATTCAAAATTACAAATGCCGATTGCTTCTCGATCTGTGGTTTGTGTAGCTACGAGCTTG
>OFHS01003449.1:0-16949 GCA_900245855.1 Calvadosia cruxmelitensis | reverse complement strand
GGGACGCACACGATTCTTCCGTGGTTCTTCCTTCTCGATGATTGGCAGGACACCCTTGGGAGGGCCACAGCGTACCTCGTCGTAGACTTCCAAATAGCCTTTCTTGATCCATGCTTGGAGTGCCTCTTTGCATTTTCCTGACAATGCTCCGTATGATGCCGGCTGGTGTAACAGCTTCTCTCCTGGAGGGACCTCTCGCCATTTCCAACAAACAGTCCACCGTCCTTCTTTCATGTTCACGCAGAAGTCCTTATCATCCACCGTTACCTCAGCCGGTTTAGCTTCAGCTTCATTCTTTGCTTCTTGTGCTGTGCAGCCTCTATCCTTCAACGTCACTTCAGGTGCTGTGCAGCCCACTTTGGCCCAACTCTTGACCCACGCCTCCACTGAACTGACAGCATTAATAGCGTCCAAACCGAGTAACATCTCGTAGCCTGCTACCAGATTTGGGACAACCAGCGCAGTCACTGTGACTTTATGTCCAGAACAGCGGAATCTCGCCTTGCATTCTCCCTCGACGTTCGCTGAACCCCCGTTCATCATAGTGAGGCTGCCGATGCGGCTCTTTCCAAACTGTCCTTCAATACGTTCGCATAAATTCGTAGTGATTACTGTTGCTGAACATCCAGTGTCAACTAAGGCTTTTGATGTCAAGCCATTTTCCCATGTGACCTCTATCATTGGCATTGTTGGAGCCACGCTCATTGTTTGGGAGGCTCCACCTGCTCCGATGTGGCACCTCCGTTGGTGTTTCCCGACTCCGAAGCTGCGGGGGTAGCTCGTTGAGGGCACTTGTAGGTGTAGTGTCCCAATTGCCCGCAAACAAAGCAAGCACCCTTTTCTGCTCGCGGCTTCCTGGGTCCTTGGCGCGCGGGCAGGCCAGCGGCGCCCACGTGACTTGACCCGTCCCGCCGATGGTCATCTTGATTGGCCAGGACTTGTTTGGCTCTGTCAATCATCGACCGCATGGATGAAGACTCCGGCATTATCTTTAACTCTGCCCGAGCAAGTGGTGGTGAGCCTCTGACGAAGTGACACTTGATGACGGCGTCCTCTCCTTGCACCGCATGCCCTGTCAATTTTACTAATCGCCGCAGGTCAGATAAAAATCCCTCCACTGAGTCATCCGGGCCAAACAAACGGTCGATGAAATTCTCCCAGGCTTGGTGCCGGTTGAGCCCGAATGCACTTATTAAACGGGCTTTAATGACGTCGAAGCTTGCTCTCTCTTTTCCCGTCAGTTCCCTATAAACAGCGAACGCATGTCCCTCTAGCAGGAATGGCACGACGGCATTCAGTTCTCCGACGGAAACGTCAATCTCTTTGATTAATTCAAGCTTTTCCAGCCAACTTGCAACGTCTTCTCCCTTCGCCCCACTAAATTTACCAACTGCCTTAATAATCTTGCTGGCCAAATCGCCGCGATAGCTTGTAACTTCTTGGTTCTCCGTTCGGAACACAAAACAGTCCTCTCGCTGTTGTCACGCGTGCTACCGAATGACAGATATATATTTGCAATTAACTGTGACCGCAAAGCAGAGCTCACATGACAATGCTGTCGCGTCACTTAACTATTCTTACGTCACTAAGAGGAATATTTAACAATATGCTCACATTAAATACGGAGTCTAGTGCAGTAGTTAACTACCAGACCGGAATCTTTGTCTTTTGCGCAGTGGAGAAACATGTTCCAAACCATTTTGCGCATTTAGCCTCTTGTTGGTGTAACTAAACTTCACAGTCCAGCAGTAGCTATCAGCTTGAATAGCAGAGTTACAGTAAGGATTGCGAGGACAGAGCCTGTTTTTCTGATGAAAATGTCTGCAGGTGAAGCACAGTCAGGGTCAACTTACCTTCTGCCATTTTTGCTTTTGCGTTGGATCTCGTAAGTTCAACATAAACTTCTTTATCTGTTGCATTACTCCTTGGTAATAAATTAACGATGAGTCATAATTGCCAAGCAACGAGCTCTCCCTAGCCAGCTGTGCATTTTCAAGGATTTCAGTTATGGTCCCTGAAGACATTTCTGTCGATGATAAAACAGGTTTAGGATATTAATATTAAGATCTTGAATCATTAAAAATGCAAGACATTGCTTGGAATATTCATGGCTATAATGACTAACCTACGAGTCTATATTGCAAACCAAGCAATAGGATAGTAGTAGCAGATACCATACTGGTGCCTGAGACTGCCTAGATATCAAATATTACTTCATAGAAAATTTGACGTCAAAGGTTAAACATTCGTGAGGAAGACTTTTTGAGACAAGTGGTTCAGCTATGAAAAGTTATGCGAGCAGCGAGCTAAAATTCTTAAGCTTTCAAACATATAAAACAGTTAATTTGCTTCTGCATTTCAACAGGTAACATATATTTTCACACAAAGTTGTCTATAAACTGGAAAAGGCAGGAGTTAAAAAATTAGCACAAGAAAATGTAAAGTCACACATGAATAACCGGTGGGCACAGCCAAAAGATAAGGAAATCAGAAAGCGAATCTTCAAAGACTGAAATACTGTTTCCTCAAATAACTCCTCGCTAGAATGTAAGTCATAGGCACATACCTTGTCCTGGCTACCTTGTAAGGTCCTTATAAGTTGACTAGGATAAATAATTGTCTAAAACGGTGACCGCCTAACTCCCATGTTTACAATCGTTGCCTGCACCACCGCCAAACACAAGCACGAGTGAAAAGTGAAAAGCTTACGTTCAAAATTGAGGCTGTGAATGGCAATGAGGCCTACCTCGTTTATGAGCTTTCATATTATCAAAACGAGTCTATCTCGTTTCTATTTCATCAATAATAACGAGGCTGCCGTTCCTCTTCCAAATTTCCAAAACATTTCCAAGAGTTTGTTTTGCGATGTCTTGTGTTAAAATGGTCTCGTGATTGCCTGGAGTTATTGCGCGAGGAGTTGATTCTCTATCCGAGTGCCAACATGAGTTCGTCTCCAGGAGGTACTACTGTGTGTATTTAGCTTGTTTATAGTTCGAGTAATTGCCTGTTCTTAGTTATTTTGGACTCGCAATGCTTGCGAATTTTTACTCGAAGGCGTAGACTGAACAGCGTAGTCCAGTGTCCACACTGTCCAGTACGCCTACTCCTCGTGTTATGACTTATGAGTAAATCTAAAGCGATGTATGGACGAGTACTGGTTTTGAAAAATGTTATCAATCCTGGAACAGTACATTGTTGGCTGTGGATCTTGCTAAGTGAGGATGGATGGACGTCAAGCTTATTCCATTCACATCATTCTGGTTGTGCATCAAGATCCACCCATTCTGATTGAAGTCTGTTGGCAGTATCATTGTTTGAATGTTTAAAAAGTCACACCTGAAATGCTAGTGCTTTTCCAATTGAAAACCCCCGCAATTTAATAGAATGAAATGTTATGGTCATGGCCTCATGGAACAGAGACAGTTTATTTGATTAGCCTAGGCCTAGACAAAAGCACGCTGCACAGAGCCAGATTAGAGAAAATGAGGCTGTAGGCTCAGATGCCTATGGGCTACAGGCCAGACTGCAGAGCGTGGCAAGTGTGCACCCGAGATCTTTCGACTTCTAGCATTTTTTGCACTTGAGATTTAGCTGCACAACAAAATAATGTGTGCTGCTTTCATTTTCGATACATGTGTACACAGAAATACTTCATAACAAGCAGCTGCCAGGATGCATTTTAGCTGAAATTTTGTACATTGGTGCACCTAAAGTGTGCTCTTCAGTATCTTTTTCAGTATTTTGCGCACTTGCACCTCAAAAGTTTAGCCTCTGTGCACCCGAGATCTCGGCGAGATGTGCCATACTCTGCAGTCTGGGCTACAGGGATATCTGAAGTGCCTATGTGGGCTGTAGGGTTTTAGCAGTAGAGAAGAACCTACTAATCACTGCAATGTCAATCAGTTTTAGAGTTAGTACCGTCTTCTATTTTTAATTAATTTTGAAAAGTTACATAATCGGGGTGTTAGTTTACAGTCGCGCTTCCGTCATTGATACAACACGTGCACGTAGATTGCATTGCCGTGGTCCAAAATAAACTTATTCTGTGGGCACGCTTATGAATGCAAGTGCTGTCATGCCGTATGTATTGTGTTCCACAATTATTGTGTTTTAGTCTATCTATTTATTTATTCTATGTATTTTTTCCCATGATAACCCAATGCCTAACCTGCTCAACTCATATCACAGCGAACCCTATTTGATGTAACTGATGTGTTGCTCTTGAGGAGTTGTTCATTGTACTCCTGTTTTCCCATATTATCTGTCTTAGGTATGCTGCGTCCCCAAAGCCATGTAGAAGATGTTATCATCACACCCTTGTCGCCCCAGGGCTTTATCGCTGAAATTCAGTATGATGAGATTGATTTCATGGAAGTAGTCGGCAGCGGCGCATTTGGCGTCGTCACACGTGCAAAATGGCGGAACCACATTGTTGCTGTCAAAACGATTGATGATAAAGCAGAGACGTTTAAAGCCGAGGTGGATCTATGGAGCATCTATGATTGATTTATTTGATTTTGTAAATGTTGTATATAACCAGGTTCTGCTACGGTTTTGGCTCAAAGCACTGGAAAACAGTTGCAGTGGTCGTGTTTTCTAATACTTTTCTCGTATCTCCTTACATCCAACATTTCGGATCAGGCAATCAAAACAAACCTGCACTTATGGTAACCCTTTTTAT
Organism: Calvadosia cruxmelitensis; assembly: GCA_900245855.1. Classification (NCBI taxonomy): domain Eukaryota; kingdom Metazoa; phylum Cnidaria; class Staurozoa; order Stauromedusae; family Kishinouyeidae; genus Calvadosia; species Calvadosia cruxmelitensis. The sequence continues at coordinate 12,268 of OFHS01003449.1, read as the reverse complement.
AAATGTAAAAATGGACTTGGCTATTCAAGCATTATTTTGGTGAATTCTTAATTTTTGTTGTATCTCGTGTGTTTTACGAATGGTCACATTTTGTTGCATGCAAGTTCATTCATTTCATATCAATTTAGTTTTCGAGGGTAGCTCAGTATGCTAAAAGACTGTCTATCTTATTACTTCATCCTTATCCCTTTCGAACGATGAATATTGTTATACAGTGCAACCTCGTTAATATCACTAAAGTTTTCCAGTCAAAAATCGTGATAATAAACGGGTCGTGATATTAAGCGGGCTAGAATAATTGATTCTGACATAGCTTGGTTCTCAAACTGAAGTGATATTAAGCGGGTTGTGATATTAACCGAGGTGATATTAACGGGGTTCCACTGTACTTGCTTTTAAACTTTTCAGGTACAGCAGTTGTCCAGCGTAGAACACCCAAATATTATCAAATTGTATGGAATATGCAATCAAAAGCCAAAGGTGACTCTCATGAACTCTCATATTGCTTTAATTCTCTTTTTATTTGTAAAAACATCCAGTAGAATAGACCTGTCGTCATTTGTTTTGTCCAGTATGATGTCATCGAGTTGGTAAATAAGATCACATGTGTAAGTCTATACTTTAAAACAGCACTGGTGTATTTCTGGGGTGGCATTTTAAGACATCTTTTTGGTGCTAGAAATTTAACCCCTGTTCTGCTGGTAAAACTATTTAAATGAAGACTTGAAGTCGCTTCACCAATTGCTGATTGGTTGCTTGCTAAGGACTAACTATCTGATTGGTTATGTGTTGCTACTTTTGACCTGTTTTAAAACGCGTATACCAGTCAATAGCAGGACAAGGGTTAAGTTACGAGAATACAGTTAAACCTGTCTATAACGGTCACCTCTGGGACCTGAGTAAAATAACCTAAATGGTCTTTCTGTTCAGGTTGATTTCTATAGAAAGTGTCATAGTGGGGTTATGAAGAGTGGCCTTTATACACAGGTGGCTCCTCTATAGAGGTGGCCGCTAATACAGGTTTGACTATAGTTCAATCAAGTTTTGGCATAAATACATGAATATACCATTCTTATTATAGTATATTATTTGATTTTGATTTGATTTTGATTTATTTGTCAAAATAAGTAATAATGATTGACAGGCAAGCACAGGAAAGTAAAACTAGGGCAGTTCCATGAAAACATAAACCTCAACGTTAAACTTTCCAATTGCGTTTTTAGCAAAAAATGTATATCACAGGCAAGATAAGACCTTGAAGTATTGCAATGTTAAATCAGTGAAGGATTTTAAAAGGACAAACACGAAATAAAAGCGAGATAAGGGGCCGCGTCAAAATATCTGACGCGTGGTCAACTCACTGACATTTACCATAGTTACTTACACTATACGTGCAGCCTAATAACATCTACAAAAGCGCGATAAATTTACAGAATCTAAACGACTTTTAAAGGCAGAAAATGAAACAGAGGTCACAACATCATCGGTAAAGGAATTCCATGCAGGAAGGACTCGGTTACTGAAATAATCTAGCGTAGAACTATTAACCCTTGTCCTGCTATTGACGTATCTACACGTTTTCGAAACAAGTCAAAAGTAGCAACAGACAACCAATCAGATAGTTAGTCCCTCGCAAGCAACCAATCAGCAATTGGTGAAGCGACTTCAAGTCTTCATTTAGATAGATTTACGAGCAGGACAGGGGTTAACAGGAATGGCTGATGGCTTTAGCTTCTTAGAATTACCACGTGTTGTGTGATTGCAGTCTTTGTAAACAGAGTAGATTGTTCTCAGGAAGATCAAGCACACCGTAAATAACTTTGTATGCCATGTACAAGTCGAGCTTGATTCGACGGAGTCCTAAACTATCAAGCTTTAAAAAAAATTAAGCGGTCCTTGTAACAAAGCACTTATGAAAGCACTTATTACAACAATTATGTAATATATTGTTGTTGTTGTTGTTATTTAGGTCTGCTTGGTTATGGAATTTGCCGAATGCGGCTCACTTTATACAGGTAATACAATCAGCTGATGTGTATACACTTTATAATTTATTAATTTTGAACTCCAATCTTTAGCAATTAATTTGTCTTTTTAGTTTTAATCAACTGATTTCTCTTTGTCCTTCAGTTATTCATCCAAGCGATCAAGCACCACGAATAGAGTACAATTTTCGTCATGTTGTGCGATGGGCTCTGCAGTGTGCACATGCCGTGGAGTATCTTCATGGCATGAAACCAAAAGCAATCATTCATCGAGATCTCAAGCCACCAAAGTACGTTGTGCAGTGAACTTGCATTGTAGTACAATTTCAATTGACACAGCGCAGCCTTGTTTGTATCGTCTTTATGGTTCTGGTAATATTATGACCTTCTTAATATCACTTCGATTTAAGAACCAAGTTCTACAATCGAACCTGTATTAGTGGCCACCTCTATAGAGCAGCCACCTGTGTATGACCACTCTTCATAACCGCAAAATAACACTTTCTATAGAAATTAACCTGGACAGAAAGGCCACCTGTCTATAAAGATCACTTTCTCAGGTCCCAGAGGTGACCATTATAGACAGGTTTAACTGTACCAGAATCAACTATATATTCCTGCTTAGTGTCATAATTTACCTATTATCGTGACGCTTGAAAACTGTGGTGATATTAACGAGGTTGCACTTGAATTGTAAAGTTCACAAAGCTGTTTAGGTAAGCTATACAAAGGCAGGCTATCAATCACTAGAACCAAGCAGGGAAACTGTCTTCCGAACAAATTAAAATGGCAATTGACTTGCACCATTTTAGGCTCAAGCATAAAGAAGATTATTTTAATAACATTTTAGCTGTATACCGTATTAGGATTTGTTATACTCATCTCATGCTATTTTCTTGAATGCAAGGGCCTCGGAGAAGAAAACCTCTTTAGCTTACTAAACCCTCCCTCTTTGAATAAACTGATTGACTGACTGACTATAGGCGATGCAGCTGTAGTTTCAAGCAAGGTAACTAGAAAACAAGTTATCTTATTGCTGTGGGAATGATTCAACAAATGATTTGACTTGTTTGATGCCTTTTGGTAAGAAATTAGTTGACGGGAGAAGGTACAATGAAATTTGGCTGTCCTAGCGTTGGTTGAATCATTTATGATTTTGTCTGGTGTATTGATCTCCTTAGTATGTTGCTGACAAAATGTGGTTCCGTTCTGAAGATCTGTGACTTTGGTACTGCATGCTATATCCATAGCAACATGACAAGCAATCAAGGTAGCGCGGTATGGATGGCGCCGGAGGTCTTTGAAGGTATGTTGAATTTTTCTTTCTATGTAACAAATTATGTTAATCATACGGTCCTCAAGCTGTTTGTTTCTTATAGAAAAATCTAGCACAAAAGGCATTTTTAAAACAGACATATTTAGTGACTGTCATTTTCCTAATGAGCAATCTGCTGTGCTTTCTTTATTTGCAGGTTCAAACTACAGTGAGAAATGTGACGTCTACAGGTGAGTTCATGAGTCTCCTTTTCCCTGCTTTAATTAGCCTACTTCGTCAGCATCATGACACGCTCGATAGCACTTCATGTTGAACAAACTCTAACAAAAGCAACTATTGTTATTTTCTGGAAAATGCTAAGTTCATTGCGGCTGCAAAACAATGGTAGTTCTAGGCAAGTTGCATTGCATCATATTATGATATATTCTGCTCAGACACATCCTGAGGGTTGGGATGAGTAGCGACATGGTATGCCACTTTTGTGATGAATTTGTGTTAACTAAATGAGATTACAAGAGTGTGCTACTGTGCGCTAATACTGCACCACACTTTTCTCTCATTTTCAGAGCCTGCTTTTTAGCTAGGTGTAGCAGTTTGGTCATAATTTCTGCACTTTTTCTTCTTCAGTTTTGGGATTGTGCTGTGGGAAATGATCACGCGTTACAAGCCGTATCAGGAATCGTATCATCATCCTTACCGTGTCATGTGGGCAGTTCACCAAGGTAGCCTCATGTGACATTTTTATCAGTTTACCATGCTGGATTTGGTGCCAGTTAAATGTATCAAAACGGCAGCTGCTGAATCATGTATCTAATCTTATGATGGTGTCTATGGCATTGTCACCGGTATTTGTGTTGTAGCTCAGCCAGTTGTACTTATAACAAGATAGAACTCTGTTCAGTTTACTAGTAATAAAAGGTTGCTACGATGGTCTAGGTAATTCGTGGCTTGGAATGGTAGCTGTAGAACAATCCAATTTTAACATTTTCCTCCTGTTGAAGCCAAATCCCTTGTATGGCTCTCTGTCAGATTCACAAGTGTTGATACTGCAGCTTGTTGCCATGAATTTAAGTAAAGGCGCATTTATGCTTGCCCATCTGTTCAAATGTTGTCAAATGATGATAAACTGATTGATCGGACTTGGTCCGATGGTTTGAAAGTTGAGGAATTCCGGCATACATCAAGCAAGCTGCTCACATGACAAGCATACATAAAACCACCTATGACATTTGGTGATAAAGTCACAAGAAGCAGCGAATACATGTAACAGAGAAACTCTGATGCCAGTTATAACATCCTTTCATTACGGCTGTAAGACGCAATGAGCTGTGATAAACCGTTTGTATTTTTAAAAACAAAAGTGCTAGTGCTATGATGTTATATTTTACTGTCAAAAAGGAGCGCCTCAGTAGTATAATAGCCCTTACCTTAGTTCTTCATTCCAATTCAATCTCTAATCAATTGTGTGTTTTAGGCATTCGACCACCAGACATTAGGAACATTCCCAAGAGCCTTCAGAATCTCATCAAAAGGTAAGGTGTATATGCTGCAGACATAATTGATCACCGTTGTGGTGTATGGAGAAGGACACATAGATGTTTAGAGCCAACCTTTTGAAGATCAGGAGGCAACGATGACATGAGGGATATATGGCCAAATTCAACAATGTAACCCTGCTAATATCACCTATATTAATATCACGACTCACTTCAGATCACTTCAGTTTGAGAACCAAGCTCTGTCAGCATCAACTAATATTGTAACCCTCTTAAAATTGCAGCTTGTCTATTGTAACTTGATAGGTGGCCAGGAAACAGACTTTATGATATTAACAAGGTTACACTGTTTTCCCCTTTTATATTAATTAACCCCTGTCCTGCTCGTAAAACTATTTGAAATGAAGACTTGAAGTCGCTGCACCAATTGCTGATTGGTTGCTTGCTTAGGACTAACTATCTGATTGGTTATGTGTTGCTACTTTTGACCTGTTTTGAAAACGTGTATACACGTCAATAGCAGGACAAGGGTTAACATCAGCAGTGACTGAATGTGTTGCATAATGAAATAGACCAATACCTTGTGTTATTGCTACACAGTCCAGTATTTTGTTGGTCCTGCTACAGTGAAACCTGTCTACAACGGTCACCTCTTGGACCTGAGGAAAATTACCTTTATAGACAGGTGGCCTTTCTGTCCACGTTGATTTCTATAGAAAGTGTCATTTTGGGGTTATGAAGAATGGCCTTTATACACAGGTGGCTGCTCTATAGAGGTGGCCGCTGATACAGGTTTGACTGTAGGTGCCCCTTTGTTCTTTGCTATTTGTATAACAGATGCCTTGGCATCAAACAATGCAATATGCGGCATCTCGGACCATTAGATTCCTCTGTACCCAATCCTTGAGCAGCGTCCAATATTTCCATATCAAACCGATACACAATCTCTACATAACAGTATCGCATGTCATCGTGGAAAACATTTACTAGTCATGGTAACTTCATTTAGAGTTATGGTACTATTCTGACCTCATTTTCCCAAACACCAAGTTGTTTCAACGGAGCAGGCATTGATGCCCTTTGTTTTTGCCCACATATGGATGTGTTCCATTGTTTTACTTTCTGTCGGGTAATGCGGTACTCACTTCCTTTTTCATTGTCGTCGTTCCCTCCAGTGTTGTCAGGTTAGCCAATGTTTCATGTACTTAACGATGATATTGCAGTTGCTGGCACCGAGATATGCATCAACGGCCGTCTTTCGTGGAAATAGTTGTGTACTTTGAGAGAGCCAGCAAGGTGAGAAGCAACGCTTTGTTGTATTTCAGTATCTTCCTTATAAACACAATGTTTACATTGCTACTCACGTCAATGACAGTATTCTAGCTGCTGATAGCAGTTTTGGTATGCAATTGTCACAGCAGTGAATCCTTTGACCGATATAGGTCTACACGTAATAGTCAGGCAATTTTTGGATTGCTCTTATCGCAGTCATTTGTTCAGAAGCCCAGAATATTGCAAAGGGTTTTGATATAGGGGAGCTGACAAAACTTGTATGCTTTATAGTTTGGTCAACATCACACCGCTTCAGTTTTTATCACGTCATTGCTTATTTTACAGTGAAACCTGTCTAAAATGGTCACCTCTGGGACCTGAGAAAAATGACCTTTATAGACAGGTGGCATACACCTGTATTAGCAGCCACCTCTATAGAGTAGCCACCTGTGTATAAAGGCCACTCTTCATAATCCCAAAATTACACTTTCTACAGAAATCAACCTGGACAGAAGGATCACCTGTATCTAAAAGTCATTTTTTCAGGTCCCAGAGGTGACTGTTATAGACAGGTTTCACTGTACTTGTGTATTCTGTATTTGATTGTTGATCTCTTTGATTGCAGTATGTGCCCTTTGACGATTGTTACTTGGATATGCATGTGTCAGGTCAAGACAGCGACAGTCAATCAAGCTATTACACTAACGAGTCGCTGGATCAGTTTACATCTTCAGCTGTCAAGACGTCTATTCCACTTGAAGAGAGGTCACAAGGCAAATCGTCAAGTGGCAGTAATGAGGTACTGTCTGAACCGAAAGTTGTTGTTGAGCAACAGCTGAAAAATGAGCCAGACCCCCCTCAAGATTTGGATAATAGGGAGCCAAGGAGCAGCAGGTCGTCAAGCCATGGCTCTGTTTCAAGTGCAGCAACTACTCTGCAAAGCACTTCTGGGGTCGAAGGTCACCGTCGATCTGCTAGCTGGTGCAACTCTCCAGCTACAATTCTGCAAAAGAGCAGTGAGGGTCAACCTAATGAGCTTTCTGGAAACTCCTACGACTTGTCGGGTTCCTCAAAGAGTCTAGGAAGTACTCAATACTCAGGTGTTGCTTTCCCTCCTCTCTCTTTTCCTGTGGAACAAGATGCTGCGCGGAAGCAATCCTACTCAAGTCAGATGTCAACTCACACAGATTCGTTTCCTCAGACTTCATTTGTTCCGTCTAATATGCATGGGTTGACGGAGCCCCGGTCGTTCCTTGGTCAAAACACAGCTACACTGCACTCTACAGCTGCACGGTTTCCTCCTCAACCTTGGGTTAGCCCATCCAGCCGGTTTCCTTTACTTGCTCCGAATCAAATTGCAAGAGATGATACATCTGCAACTGGTATCCTTATGGCGCAGCCGATTGACCACAGCCAAGTGTCACCATACGCTTCAATGAATATGGTATCAGCTACTTCGCAGGCAACTGCTGGGATGCCTAGCTCTGAGATTGACATTCCCGTTCATGCTCCAAGCAATGTGACACGGTATATTTCATCAACCGGGTATCAACACGATCACCTGCATTACCTGTCTCAACAACAGCAGCAACAACAGATTGCTGAGCAGTACTACCAGGCACGTGCCACACCGCCACTCGGTCGCCACACTCCGCCATCTTCACATCTTTCGCAGGAATTTGCTCAGCTTGACTTGAGAATACCGGTTGTTGATGTGGAAACGATGCAACAGGACTTGGCACAACGTTTTCACAGTTCATCACCATTGCCTACAAGGTCGTATACACTGCCTCCATCATTTCGTAACAGCGGCTACACGTCCAACTCTTCCAGTGGGCGATCTACACCAATCTCAGTATCCCCGCCCCATGACACTGTCAAAATTGACCGAACCAAACATCAAAGTCCTCGAGTTCATTTTGCACGAGCAGAATCACATCCGGCAATTCCTGCTCAACGAGAAAATGTTGTCAAGCGGCATCAATCAGGTAGGTCTGTTTTTGTAATGCTTTGAAATTTGAGCAGTAGTCAAGCGTCTCTATGTAACCACAAACGTCATCAGGTGCTAAGGACACATCAGGATTAACAGATGGTCCCATTATACCAAGACAGAAGCAACCTTAGTGGATGCCTGCGTCAAAGAACAACTTAACTTGCCAAATACCGTAAATTAATTTGTTGAATGAGTATCCAATCTAACCTCTAAAATGAAGTCATCTGTCCAGAAATTGGTTGTTAAACTGAGGCGATATTAAGTACGGTTGTGATTGTAACAAAATGGGGATATTAACAAGCTGGTAAATAGTCTCAGATTAGCATTTTGTAAGTTGTAACTTGATTATGTCAACTGAATATCTTGGAGCTGCAACGGAGATTTGTTAACGATCATTAACTACTATTAGTACAAGGAGAGCACCTTCCTGTGATACAGTGATGGGGAAAACGCCGTGCTATAGAGTTCTTTTGATTGTTCATGTTAAAATGGTCACATAAGGCACGTTGTGACTATATTTAATAAACCAGAATTATGTTGTTTTCAGTGATGTTATTTGGATTGATTTAAAGTGATTTTCTTCTAATTAACGATGCGCAGTCCAAGTGCATTTTGGGATGCAAGTGTTTCTGGCACGTGAACTTGAGTTGAAATCGACAGTTTTGACAGCCAAGAATAATGATTGAAATTGACCATCATTGACAAGAGTACGGCTGATTGTGTTTCAAACAAAGCATTTTCCTGGCCTCTTCACCTAAGGCAGAGGTCAACTCACTTATATACCGAAATGCATTGGGACTGCGCATGACGTATTCATTTAACCATCAGCATTTGAGACAATTTTGATAGTGTATGATGTAGGGATGAGCCGATAATCGTATCGGTATTTGTATCGGCCGATATAATGTTGATGGAATTATTTCTCAGATTTGGATCGCAGCGACTTCTGGTATCTGCTTGCGCCGGAGTTAATGGTGAGTTGATGCATACCATTATAATTATGTGCTTGCAACTTGAGAGTATGATCTTATCTAATTTCAGTGATGTTGTATGTGTATTTCGTGTTATCTGCAGCCCGCCACACCGATATCTGACAATAGGGACTCAATGACGATATATAGGAATCACCTGGAGGTAAGTTGTAGCGTAGAATGGATTACAGTCAAACGTGTATTAGTGGTCATCTCTATAGAGCAGTCACCTGTGTATAAAGACCACTCTTCATAACCCTAAAACGACACGTTCTATAGAAATCAACCTGGACAGAAAGGCCACCTGTCTATAAAGGTCATTTTCCTCATGTCCCAAAAGTGACCATTATAGACAGGTTTCACTGTACTGGACTTGTCAGTATCGGTAATTATTACTACGCTCTTTACGACTATTAGTATAGTTAGTAGTTCTCACAAGGCATGCATCTAAGCCTTTCCGACGTGAACATGGAATTATAGCCAATTAGGTTGAAAGATTTCTGGCTGATATGTTCCAGGCCAGCTGAGCTTTTGGAGTACCTTAGGAAGCTCACTAGGAAGCATATGATCTAACAAGTGTGGTTTCCTTCACGCACATCAATAAATGAATGAAAATGATGCCGCTTTATCTGATACAACGGGATTTGACGAGAAGTGTCACTTGCGACAATGTTTTGGCAATCATCCAATGCCTTCTTAAATTCTAAAAGAATAATAAGCTATTTCTAAGATTAACAAATGCAACCTGAGACTGTATGTTTCTAACAAAATTTGGCTAGTGCAGTCAAACCTGCTTGCGGCAATCACACAAGGGACCAATCACAGTGGTCTCTTGACACAGGTGGTCACTTACTGCAGGTAGATTGCTGAACACAATTAATTTCTTTGTAACAAAACGTGATATTAACCAGGTTATGAAAGTTGCGAGTCTTGTATGAGGACTTACTGATATTTTAGGAGCTGGATAGGAAGAGACATCACATTTTGAAAGTTTGAATCTTGTGTTTCTTGTCCTTTTTGTCAGTTTGGTTGATGACAGGATTTTCTTCTTACTTGCAGTTAGTGGATCGTTACGTAAAATTGCAAGGAGAGCTTGACTACTTGATGCAGCGCAAGTAAGTGCAAATTCTTGATTTGTTCATGATGGTTTTCGATCATTTGATAGCGCTTCAAGGTTTTGTCGAATGCCTTTATATCTGTTTATATCTACAACAAACAAGTTGACTTCTTTTCTTGATTAGATCGGATGTTCAGAAGCAATTGGAGGATGAGGAACGTGAGCAGCGTCGTAGCTCACAGTTCTTAGAAAACTACCTCAAAGCCCAAGAGGAACATGTGAGTCTTGTGACCATCGCTATTTGAGTTCATGCTGTCAACAATCTAGATCTTCCTTGCTTCTAACTAGGAATAGACTAACTACCATGTCATATTCTTCGTGTATCATGGAATAATAATAATAATAATAATAACGTCATAGGCTAAAGAGCCTGTGGACGACCATGAACAAAGAATTAACAATTATTAACAAGGATTGTAGTAAACATCATGATGCTAGCCCAGTGTCATAGGATGGTGACGTTCTTGACGTGTAGCTACATTGTTCAATGGCAAACGCTGAACAGCTTGCTTTACAGTCAACTCCGCCAATAACGGTTCCGCCATTACCGGAATTTCGTCAATAGCGGTGAATTTTTGAGGTCCAATGATTGTTATGGTCTGCCTTTGCTAAATGTATCTGCCAATACCTGTGTCGCCAATAACGGTTTTTAGTCTATTTCGGTTTTTAATTCTGGCCCCAGACGACAAATAATTCGTATTATCAGTTTTTGAGTTCCTCCAAATCAATTTGCACGATATTGCTTCAGCTTCGAGGTCATGAATTCATATTCTGTCATCTCCTGGACCGTCCCCAGCGCACCTTTATTGGCGAAGTTGACTGCATCACTAATTCGATAGTGGTGCCTGTCCATCGAGATAGCGAGTCCATCCAACGTGAACGTGGTCTGCCACGACCACGACTCCTGCCTGAGCATAAAGCCTGAGCATTTAGTACCATGGAGCCTGCGCTAAATTACCTTTATACACAGGTGGCTGCTATATAGAAGTGGCGGCTAATACAGGTTTGACTGTACATTGGTGATTATTCCATGTTTTGCAAATGTGTTCTCCATTCTGTCTTGCTGCTGCTAATCTTTTTTAGAGATGTCATTCCTTCTTGAATTTTGCATTGACAGGAAGAAGTGCTTGTACTTCATGCAAGCGTTAAAGCACAATTGGAAAAGGTCAAACAGAAAAGAAATATCCAGCGATTTTAAATCCGATCATCGACATTTCAATGGACTTTCCCAGCTACATCTTGCAACTGACTTGATTATGTAATTAGCCTCGGCAGCAGTGTCGAACACTGTGGTGCTTGGGGACGTACCAATGTAGATATACAATACCTCTAAAGACTAGCTAACAGCATTCTAATGGCTAACATTCATTAACTTAGTACCATAATATTATATGATTATGTACTTCATAGTGGCCTTGCTGTTGTTACTTATATAAATGAATACATTGATCAATAAAAATGACACTTTCTCGTATACCGTAGGTTATTTTTTCTGTACAGCAAAAGAATGTAAAACTTATTGCTGAAAGAAATACAAAGTGGATGGCGCCATGTGATATGTAGTATTGTAATGAGTCATGTAAATGAACATCGTCAGTGTTTAGGCTCAATTTGTCTGCTTAGCAGACGGCTGGTCCCAGGTTAATAGACTCGAGAGATACGAGATTCGTTGGTCCCTAACACATTGATCCTGCAGAAGTGCAGAACAAACAATTCTGTCAGCAGGAAAATGCAAACATTGCTTTAGCCTGGCCTCAATGGAATTGCTCTGAATGTCAATTCTCCTTATAATTTTCATCAGCCTTGAAGAAGTCTAAGATGTCTATATTCGAAGAGTCCGATGCTGACAAGTCCTCTGGTATATTCACAACATCTGCAGATTTTGGCATCTTCTTTCCTTTCCTCTTATTAATTAAGCGTTCAGTGAACATCTTCACGCAATTGTCAAACGCTGCCTGCTCGTTTCCAGCACAGTTACTCAACGAATCGTTGTATTGCTTCTTGAATTCCAGCCATTGATCAACGAAACCAGCGTGAATATCTGGCATTAAAGTGGAGGCTTCACGACGCATCATCTTAAACTCGTTAAAGATTTTCCTTGTTAGAATATCTTCGTCGTACCGAATCATTGGGACATCACCACGTGGAGGTCCAGCAT
>OFHS01003448.1:5592-16955 GCA_900245855.1 Calvadosia cruxmelitensis | reverse complement strand
TGAAGTTACCGCCGGTGCGCTCCCGGTTCCTCCCGAAAATTCAACATGTTGAAAAATCGCCGGCTCGCTGCGATCTCTTGCGATTTACTCCCGGCCTCCCGGTGCGCGGTTTCCATTTCGCCGGAAGGCGCCTACGAAAATCGGCGGGTGCTCCCGATTCAAATGGAAACCAGCCTTAAACCGCAACCAAGAGGAGGACACCAGGTCCTTTGAGCTGGAGGCGTATGGACATCACACGGTCAGATGTGCATGAGTGTGATATCAGCGCTTTTTGGCATTGTGAGATAGAATAACACCAACTCCCGCATAGTGCCTTGAGCCACCAGATAAAATCATGTTGCTATTCAGCCGCATCTCTACACCAATATTGTGAGTCTCACTAAGAGCTACCACGTCAAAGCGGTAGCGCGACAAACATTGCTGAAGTTTTTCAGCGTCAAGTGAGTGCTGGAGAGTTGTCACGTTCCAGCAGCCCACTGAAAAATTGGAAAGGCCAGTAATCCCGTTTATTTGTATATTCTTACATTGTGCTTAAGTTGAAATGCTCTACATTCAAGATTAAGCAGATTGTAACGCATTCATTCTCATTTGCTTCTAGTATTATTTTATATTGCGTTTTTATTCAAGGTGGTATTACACGAAAGAGATGAACGTGTGTGAAGTTCAAGGTGATAAACACCATATTGTATACTCCAAGATGTTAACAGAGATGAACGGGTATGTGTTCTTATCCAAACTACAGACCCAAAATAATGTTTTTAATTAATTTAGAACGAATTCATATAGTTTCATAGATGCGGAGGTCTCAGGCGATGCTATTATCGCATGCAATGTTGAGCTGTATGTACCTAATTGACACCAGTTAAGTACTGTGCTAGCACCTTCGATGATTTCCATTGAGAGTAAGATTAATAAGTAGAGAAGATCAGCTATTTATAGATTTTATTGCATGCAATGTAAGCGTCGTGATCATCATCATTCATTCTGAAAAATCCGATAAGCTTACAAAGATTTCTTCGACGGAGCAGATAAATGATGCAGCTGTATGTAATTATAAACCTATTTAAGTATTTTGATGTTCGTTCTAAGAGCCACCTTTTCCAACGGATCGCCATTGCAATCCAACGTGGCAACGCCATTAGCATGTTGGGGTCCCTAAAGTCACCGGACTGTCTCAATGAGATTTTTAACCTGTAGTTAGTTTCAGTTAGTTTGTTTATTTTAATGTAATTAGTTTTATTAACCTCGGCTTGAGTATTTATTTGTAAGAAAATAATAAAAAGTGGAAATTTGAAATTAAAAAAAAAAGGTATTTTGATAGCATTTACGATTGTTCGCAATGAGAGTAGAAGCAATATGTAGAGCCAATCAGCTACATATATCATAGTATGTTGTATTAGTGCATTCTGAGAATCTTTATTCATCTCATAACATCTCATCATACTGAGCTATAACTAAACTTGCATAATAACAGATTAGAAGTTAACCCTTATAAACCGGTGTATGCTGAGAATTGCATGATGTGAAGCTCCCTTAAAATTGGTCACATGTATCTCTACACGCAGGGTTTATAAACATCTTAAAGAATATGAGCAAGAATGCTTCATCTAGTCGAACACTGACTTATGCACTATATACTACAGTGTAATGAGTCATTGTTTAGTGGGGATAACGAGGGTTGAATATTTTAATTAATTGATTGTAAGTTGATCAGCATGTCACTAAAATTGAAATAAAATGAATCATTAAAATATTTATCCATCAAAACAATAAACGATTTCCTATTCTCTTTTGTAGCCAACTAAAGCACGAATGGATTCCACAAAGAAAACGTATTACATTCAAGAAGAAGCAGTGCTGTCCTGGATGGGGAAGCTACGTCAAGAACTATGGCTGCTGGGAAAGTAAGGGCATATCATTGTAGGATTTGTAAAAATACTTGAAATTACCCTTGTAATTGCTGGAACGCACTCGACATTATTGTGAGAAAAGAGCGAGGTCAAAATATTTATCGAATCACAACCACAGATATTCACCTCGAAAAATGACCGTAGTTTTGTCAATAGTTCCGTATACTTCCTTATAACAATAAAAATTATGTGATCTACTGTTTTGAAGGCAAAAGCAATTATTTTTCTTATTATCGTGGCTTTTCATTTCGTAGAATCGTATTAATTTTACTTTCTGCATTTTAGTTTTGCTTGGGTATTAATTTCTTGTTTGCAGTGTGATAGAATATATATAGAGAAAGAGTAAAAAGTTTCTAAATAGCACACGAACGGTCCTTCCTCTACTTTTTAGAACTCACCTGCCAGATAAGTCTACCCCAAGCAACATCCACTGATTGCCAACAGCAAAGAAAGTCCTTTGTGGAGAAGGAGCGTGAATTCTTCAAATTCAATACACCGAAAGATGTTAACGATCCGAGTAAGACAGCACATGATATTCTATTGCCAAGGTTGGATCAAACCTATGAAGATATGATAGCAAAAGCTATGAAAGATCCTCTTGAAGCTCTATGGTTTAACAATTACATTCATGGAGTAATTCCCAATACTTTGGCCGTTAGAAACGCTGCTCTGGCGAAGTTTGCTTTAAATGGACCAGAATTATACACAACGTATGAGCAGTTTAAAGCGGTGGCGGACTTCTTTGTCGAATCTGTGAAGGTTAGCATTTGAATGCCATGAACCTTCTTATTGTTGTTGTTGCTGTTTCTGCAATTTGGTTTTGAAGTGAATTGATTTGATTTATTCGTCAATCATACAGCAAAATACAACACTATACGTTCAATCTATTAAAGATTCGTCTGCCATAATTCAAGATTTAGTGGGTTTAGGCGATCCTTGTAAAATAACACTGACTTTTTGTGAATTCCTCTAATTTTTTTCCATATTATTCACGGCTATCATGTAGCAGTATTTCAAACATCTGGATTTGAGTCAAGTACTGGTTGCACATATTAGATAGTGTAACCAGTCAGAAGATGGTTGTAGCACTGTAGCGTAGCCATTAGCCAATTAGATTGTACTTACAGAATAAATGAATTTTCTGTAAGTACAATCTAATTGGCTAATGGCTACGCTACAGCACAAAGAAAAATAATTATCAGATAAGAATGTTACTTTGCTGATGGTAAAGCAGAGAAACGTGTGGCAGTTTAGTGGCGAGTGAGAACTCGAAGGAATACTGCTGTTTCTGATGGACACAGCGCTACAAATCTCTTAGCCGATATCTGTTATAATTGTATTTTGTCATAATTTCCTGCCGTCGTTATTGTTGTTGTTGTTAATGATGTTAATTCCTTTGAAAACGTAAATACATTTCCTGTTAACTGAATTATCGTGTTTTTTCTGCTGCGTATAAACTAGCTTGTTATAATATATTACACCTATGTGAGTTACTCCACAACATAGGAGAGACCCAACAGTATCATCACCATGAGGCAAGCGCTGGACTGACGAGGATCAGCTAAGGGTCCTCCTAGCACCAACTGTAACGACTCAAGGGTAACAACACGAAGCACGTTCGGAAGGCAAGTCTGCTCTACTCGCCGACAACTCTATACTGACATTCAACAACTGCTCAAGTTACATCTTGCGAAATACAAGTTATTACAACATACACATTTACACGACAACAAAGGAGAGATTGCATTACACAGAACTCTACACAACCGAGGGTCCTCCTGTTTTGTCTATCAGCGCAGATGTTAAAATCGAACTTTGGACCTAGAGCTAGAACGCGTCCAAATTTTTAAGCTTATTTTTATTCCTTACTATACAATTATTGGGCTGAAGCTTAGAGATATTTTCCTATTTACTTCTATAGAATTTGAATCGACCAAACGTGTATTTCTATCAGCAAGATCCTGCAAAAGTTTTGGACATCGTTTCAAACGGGCGTTGGATGGAAGATCGATATTTTACCATGAGACGAATTGCTTATTTCCCTCATCAACTGAAGCCTATCACTCTGAGTGGTATGTGAGTCTATGGTGACCATTAATATTACATTCGCTCTATTGTTGCGTTACGTCTAACGGGATTGTTTGGTGATATGTGCTGGCGAGTTACCAGTCTTCTCAGGCACTTCCGTCCCGTTATGCGTCATATATACACTATAGTGTATACTGTAGTATATACTTTTGATGACTCAATACATTGAACAACTTCTTAAATTTATCCATGTATAGGTCAAGTTGTTATGGGGATATATTCCCTACGAGTATGTATGTATGTTAGCGTGGCCGATCAGGCCATAGCACCATTTTTGATGGCAGCTTTCAGAGGCATTGCGTCGCCACTTCAATCGATCTTCTGCTTCGTGGATGGAGCTGGCGGGGGAGATCGTTGTGTTGCGGCGGATATCTGACCACCATGAGAGGACCGGTCTGCCTCTACTTCCCTCGGGCATGGTGTTGATGACCGTCTTGGGAAGGAAGCCATCTTCTCGCCTGTTGATATGGCCAAGATAGCTTAGACGCCTCTGCAGGATATTGGCATACGCCAGCGTCTTCGAATTGCCGGCACGTCGTGCTAGTTCAGCGTTGGGCATTTTGTCAGTCCAAGGGATCTTTAAGCGTCTACACCGAATATCCCTCCCCGCAGCATCGATCCGTTGTTGTTCACCAGAGAATTTTGGACATGCATATAGCCCTTGTGACTCTGTCCTTGATCCTCTGGCTGACTCGTGACTTCCACAGTAGTCTGCAGCTGTAGAGCGACTGCTTCCTATTACGAGTGACTTATATAAAGTGATTATTTATCCAATATTAGTACAGTAAGTGCATGAAAAATAACATAGGCAATGAAACCGAATGAAGCTACTTTAAAGGGTTCTGCCAAGGATAATCTAACTTCATCGTTTCTTATCCATTTTTGTTCAAATTTGGCGTTGGGATAGCTACTGTTGAAGTTTTATTGCGTTGGAAGATAACATTAATTTCTTCAGCGTCGATTTTTAACGATTTTCAAAATGTTAAAGAGGTGAAGACATGTACATAATAAAGATCAGAAGTACGCATTTTTATGTTGTTTCTATCTTCTGGGAAACATTTATTGAAGTTTTAGTACCGTAAATATATTGTTTACCGCACGATTTGCTCAACCATCACCCTCCAAATTTGTTATACAGCACAGCAATCGTATAGCAGAATTTCAGAAGAATAAATCAAAGAGAAAACACCTTGGCATTGTCAAACATTGCAAAGTTGTAAAACGTGTGAAATGAGATAGATGCAAACATTATTTCATATGATATCAATCCAAATTGTCTTCAGGAAACTGACCCTCTCTTAGAGGGACCGCTCTTGGAATAATCGGTTTCATACATATGTTTGCTACGTTTCCTTCGACTACAATAAGTTCCAGAATGTCATCTATATCACTGCCAGGAAGGTCTCTATCATATGCGCGAGATTTCTGGGCATCAAATTCATCAGCATTATAGTTCTGATTTGACGAAATAAATTGGCTCTAACTCATCATTCGAAAACTCAAAATTTGATGGATTTTTCTTCTGTGGACTTCTCCAATAAGTCAATGAATGCTGAAAATTGAATCAATCAATTTTAGGAAATTTTCTGGACCAATAGCTTGAGAAGGTTGGAGTACCTACAGGAGCGGATTCGGATGTATGGCTAGTCAGCCCAGTCCTGAGTATGCTTTTATTCTTGAATCCAATTCCCATCAATATTATGCTGCAATAGAATTGATTTTATTCTTGACTTTAAGTATACCGGAGACGGAGACGTGGAGTAAAGCAAAATATGGACAAATGCAGAATGCTACCCAAAAATAACAAATGTCGACACCAGTTGACGCCGGAATTAACTAGTTTATATGCAGTCTCAAACGTTTGCAATAGTTAGTAACAGACTTAAAAAATGCAATATTGAACTAGCTAATCGACTCTACTTACGGTCCTACTCCGATTGCAATCTATCCAACTTGTTAGCACAGCACTTAACAGGTGTAAATTAAATACGTACAAGCTCTGTATCATGATGCTGATGTTATAAGATCATCATTGTATCCAGTAATATTTCAGTTTGTAAGACCTTTTTAATGTCGCATAAGACGCATGGCAAGCACAACGTGATTTATTCTAGTAGAAAGGAGCTTCTTCACCAAAATTATACAGAAGTAAATATACTAAAAACGTGGGCAAACGAACGACCAAACAACACCACCATGCAAAGAATTTTGTGTCCCTACAGCTTAACTTATGGAATTTTTTTGCTTTCCAATTTCAGGTACATATGGAAAGAACATGTTTGCATTGCGGGCAATTCTAAATCCTGTTTTTGATTGGGATGCGGCCATAAAGAAGATCACAGGAATGAACTTTTACATGGTGAGTAAGCGTTGCTGCTACTCAATACTCTAACACGCTGAAACGTATGAAAGACGAGCAGTCTATTTACTAGCAAATGAGATATATACGATTACTTTGAACATACTGTCATTGAAATTTCAACAATCATCGTTGCGATCATAACGCTATCGGGTCGTAAAGGTACAATATACGAAGGAGTGTATGTTAACGCATTCTTGAGGAACCTACTAGTTGAATTAGCTATCTTACTTTGATATTCATAATGATGTTAAAACGCGTTGTGATAAATGTTGCAAAATAAATATATAAAGATCAGATGAATATAAGTTGCTGATTCTCCTTCGCAGTCTGCTCTTCATGGTCTATTGTACGTTGTCGACCACAGTATCATCATCAATATCGGTCACACATTGCCCGATCTGACTGACCGAGATCAATCCGACACTCGCACTATTCGTCCATTTAAAGTCCCAATCGGTGTTTTTGCGATTGGTAAAGATGCGAGCGGGAAAAATGAGCTCAAAATAGTGGCTATACAGCTGCAACATTCGCCATGTAAGTCAGATTCTCTCGATTCTATTCGTAATAATGAAATTAATATTTTTTATCAGCTGTTGTATAGTGATATTTCATTGCACTTTCCAGCATCTGTCGTGCGCAGTCCTACTGACGGAGATGACTGGTTACTAGCAAAATGGGAGTTTGAATTGCCCGAATTCTTGTCCAATCAGCTTGAACAACATTTGATGAGCAATCATTACGTGATGGAACGCTTTTGCATCAGCATGCGCCGCCAATTATCCGAATTGCACCCACTGCGTCAGATCCTGTCGCGACATTGCATCGGGACTGTAGCTTCAAGCAGGAATGGTCTCGACACACTACTTTCTCCTCAAAGGATCATGCATATTTTATCTGGCGTGGCTGATGTCGGTGCTATCGAAGTTGTCAATCGTGCCTTCCTGAAGCAGAATTGGCAGGATCTTGATTTCCTTGCCAAAGTCAAGGTATTTTCGATGTTATGAAATTTCCAACTCAATGATTCCCCTGATAGAGATGCATTCTCATTACTCTTGTTTCTATCTTGGTATACCATAACGGGATGATGAATTAGTATGATGACAAAATGTGCTTGGGTCAAGTCGTCAGCTCACCCGTATCTTGACATGAGTTATTCATGCCCCTTATGGTGGTTCGTTCCTGTGGGGATCATTTAGCGCTATTGTAGTTTGTGTTCCTACAGTATATTAGCAAGCTTTCTGCAGATAGAATCCACTGCAGCTTTATGACTGATAAAATGAAACTCATTCGTTTACATTTAGGCTTCTGGGACTGCAAGTGAGAAACTTTTCCCTTATCATCCATATCGTGACGATGGAGTACTCGCGTACAACGTCATTCAAGATTTCGTACATGACTACGTTGAAGCGTGAGTTGATTTGCTCTCTTTTCGGTGAGGTGGTTTGTCACAAAAATCAAATGCACAGCAACTCATGGCATATTTACATGAAATATAACAATAACAATAAATGACAATACGGCGACAAATAAATGTTCATGTTGTTTTCCATCTTTATCCACAGCTATTACAAGTCAGATAAACATGTGGCAGGCGATTTTGAATTGCAAAATTTTGCAAATGATCTGTCCTTGGATGGAAAAGGAGGACCTGATTCGGGGAAAGGCAAGGTATGTTGACGACAATGTTGTGAAAGATCGTCAAGTGAGGTAAAGCATACTGGATTACATGATGTATTTTCTTTGACAAATTCGAAATTTTCCGATGGTTAGATCTGAGGTAGCTTTGCTGCTATTTACTGCTTGTCCTACCATTTATAAACGTAATTATAACCATTGGAGGGGACAGCTTCCTGAAAATTGGACGAATCTGTACCATTCCATTAGCAATCACATACCCTATAATTTCCACCAAAATGAAAATCAAACCCTCATAAATTTATCTGCGAAGTTCAAAATTATACCCCAAAATATATATCAAATATAATTAATTATGATTACGTAATACAAATATTAATATATATGTACAACTAATATAGTTAGGGTGAAAGATATATGTATTATATATATATTTTATAATACTAATATAATTAGGATACTTTTGTTGCATATAAACGTTTTAATTTATGTTTCAGATGAAAGGATTTCCAAATGTCATTGCTGATAAGACGTCTCTTAAAAATGTATTATGCACGGCATTGTGGATTGTTGTTGAGCACATGCATGTGAGCTACAGCGGACCTGAAAGCGCCAATTTCCTTCCGCTCCTCCCAACGAAGCTGTATCAAGATTCAGCAAGTACACTTACCCCAATTCAAAGCTTAGGAGACAATATTATGGCTGTGGTAAGGAAATATAGATTTCTGTAGTATTTTTTGAACCTGGTGCCTTATTCATGGACCGGGACTAAAGCGTGGTCCAGGACCAAATCTCGACCTTCCATATACAGATTTTAGTAATTTAGTCCAGAATCAATGTTTAGTCCCAGACTTTACACTTGAGTCCCGGTCCATGAATGAGGCCCCTGATGTATATGCCTTTTCGTTTAATCCCCCGTTACGCAATAAGCTTGCTTCTCTTCGTCCGCTTCCACATATAGCTATAATACACATACGCCAAATACATGTGCCAATCGAGCAGAAAGTTGAACTCGAGACACATGATTAGCAAACAGAGATCCCATCTGCTGCATCAAACCGACAGCATTTGATTCTTTGTGTTATTTACTTGAAAATTTAGTTTGTTAACTTGTCAACGAGGCAGATGTTTGCAGTCTTTCATACTTCGTTCAATTAAAAAGTGTACTGTCCATCCTCTCAAGTGCTAAAGGTTGGAATTCAACAAGCAGCGCAGTCCGATGTCAAACGCATTTATTAATTTACCGGGCAATTTCCGTTATTGCTTACTATTCCTACATGTTAGGTTTCGTTTAACATATTGGCTTTGCTACTTCGCCTCGCTTAATATCCCGACTCGCTTTAAACATCCCATATTTTGGCTACCCAGCACCGGGACCAATGCTAACGGGTTTGACTGTAGCATACAGTTATGTACTCCATTGCTCCAGCTTCACTGTCCTTCCATAATTTGTTGTATTCTGTCCAAGGTAGAACATTTCATACTAGTAGATATAGAATCAATTGTTGTTGTCGTTTCTCTTACTGCTCACGATTTACTTGCAGATACCCACAGCGAACGGCTATTCCATTAAATTATAGACTGGGCAAAACTTTATTCTCTTCCAAACAAATATTCAAAATTACAATCTGATAAACGAGCCTATATACATATTGAAATTAAAACTAATTAGAATGCTAAAACTATACAGTAACTACTTACTATACTATACTTAAATTATTGGGTCCAAACTCCAAAAAAAAGCCAATGATGGAATTCTTGTATAACAAAATTAACCATAAGTGCTTGAAAGGAAAGTTTCTCATTTAATGTTC
Source organism: Calvadosia cruxmelitensis (assembly GCA_900245855.1). Taxonomy (NCBI): domain Eukaryota; kingdom Metazoa; phylum Cnidaria; class Staurozoa; order Stauromedusae; family Kishinouyeidae; genus Calvadosia; species Calvadosia cruxmelitensis. The sequence continues at coordinate 7,146 of OFHS01003448.1, read as the reverse complement.
AGCAAAGTTCAAAACAAACTCAAGACGCTAATGATTCACATGTGAAGCTAATAAATCAGTACATTATTGAATCAAAACTACCATATAATCGTTGTTTCAGTCGATCATGTGTTCGCTCAGTGACTTTATAAAAAACACTGCTGGTGCACTCCGCAAACATGGGAAACTTTCACTCTGGGAGTGGTCAGGATATCCGTTAGAAGCATTATGAAGTTACTAAACTAAACGAGGCTAGATCGCGAGGCTAAGTAATAACGAAATTGTCTAGCAATAACTAATAAGTTTCTATTTAGCTTTCAAAGCAACTTTGACAATATGCGATTATACTTTTTCTGATATTTTCTTGAGTATTAGCCAAGGTCTATTTCCACGCCCGGAGATCGCGGCAAACCAAACATTTAAACTGCTTGCAATTCTCCATGCGCAGTCTCAATGCATTTCGGTATATAGTTGAGTTAACCACTGCCAAAGGTGAAGACGCGAGGAAAATACTTTGTTTGAAACGCAATCAGCCGTACTCTTGTCAATGATGGTCAATTTCGAGGATTGTTCTTGGCTGTCAAAATTGTTGTTTTCAACTCAAAATCACTTGCCAGAAAACAACTGCATCCCGAAATTCACTAGGACTGCGCTTCGTCAATTAGTGGCATTGACGGCTTCCTCTTTAGATGGTTCCAGAGGCGGCACGTGTTCGTTGGTAATGACAATTTGTGGTGCTTGGTATTTGACCACATGGTGATTAGATTGGTCTTTGATGATTAAATTGACAACGCATTTGTTTTTTTTATTCCCAGGTTCATTCAACTGTTATCTTTTCAATTGCGTCCTACCACCACGATGAATTTCTTGGTTACGGCAAGGTCATGGCGGATAAGAAAGGTCGAGACATCGTCAATCGATATTTCACCAAGCTTAATACAATCATTAAACCAATCATTGAGAAAAGAAACGAGAAAAGATTGGCAAATGGAGAGTTTTCCTTCCCCTACTTCCTTCCTGGATTCATAACCAACAGCATCTCCGCATGAGACTAGGCTACTTCTGTCCTGCATAATGGAATTACTTCTTCACAAAGGAAGGAAGTTCTTTATCACGGAGAAATGGAAAGATTGACTCGTATAGGCTAATTGGATATCTTACTTATATTCATCTTTTTACCTGCTCCATATCTATACCAATTATGCCATTCCTTGTTATTATATCTCACTATCAAGGTTGATCCTTTCTATAGAGTGTCCAGAACAATTCCAGAATACCTTGAGTCGTGTTTGGCTACAATTGTATGCTTTCTGTTCCGTCTTCAAATCGACCAATTGAAGAATTCAATCTTCTTCCTGCAATCTATAATTTCTAATACCTTTCTGGACACAGTTAACTGGATTCCGTTCTATTATGCTAACCGGAACAACTTTAGCATTGCTTGTATTACAGAGTATTCTGGTTAATGAGCATTCTGGTTAATGAGTTAGTTGCAGTATCGGCTCCAAGCATCAGAACTTCAATCTATATTCTGCAAAAACTGAACTGCAATGAAGTACCACTGACACAACAACG
>OFHS01003447.1:0-10600 GCA_900245855.1 Calvadosia cruxmelitensis | reverse complement strand
CTTCACTCTCGCGCTCATCCTCATCGGAATACAAGCTTATTTCGTGAGGCAATGGAAAACCCTCACCATCATCTGCTCAGCGCCATACTTCATCACTTTGTTGTTCTTCAAGTAAGCACTAATGCTCAAATCAATGCTCCTCTGCTCTGATTGGCGTCAAGGGCATCACGTGATCTCTTCTGACGTTTTGATCACGTGTCCCTTGTATGACGTATATAGAAGAATGATGCATTTCAATTGTTACTCCAGAGAATACGCTACATGTTTTGATTTTGTCAACTGGTGCTAAACAGGAACGTTTTCAGTAGACGACAATTGTATATGTCCAGAGCAAAATATTGAAATACGATCAAAATGCATTGCCACTCCTGCTGGTGAGATCATTGAGCGCTTCTACTTCTTTTTATTGATGCAGATAGGTGAGCGAAATGCCTCAATCAATCTATAGTATGATCTTTGGTCGTATTACGATGCATGCCATCTTTCCTTATAGGTTCATTCCAGAATCGATTCGTTGGCTGAGACTGAAAGGACGTGAAGACGAGGCCATGAAGGTGCTGTCGAAGATAGCAAAAATCAACAGGAAAGAGGCTCCTTCGTTCAAACTAGAGCCCGCTAAAGATCACGGCGCAAGCGAAGCAAGTGTTGTCACCCTCCTGAAGAACAAGGCCTTGCTCGTGCGCACTTCCGCGTTGTCCTTCTGCTGGTATGTGTTTCTCTCACATCATATCAGTGATATATTATACGAGAAGTCACTTGGTGTAGGTCGCATTCTGCAGTGGAATTACAGTAGTTGAGGAAACCCTGCGTGGGCGTCACAAGCGCTGTGTAGATGGTTGAAGTAATCAAGTGACCGCGCCAGACAGGTTGGCTGCTGTACGGAGGTAGCTTTTCTTGCAGGTCGGAAATCATTTGGTCAACATATTTCCGCTTGCAACTGAAATGATGTAAACTTAATTTCACGTGCGTTGATTAATTTTGATCCGTCCTCAATGCTCCATTGCTTCCCAACAACGCTGATTACATCACAAATCCGAGTTGACTCGACCAACCACCAATATTCGCTGCAATTGAATAGGCGGTAACCGAAAAGAGAAGAAGAGAAACACGTGACAGTGGAGCGATATCGAGGCTAAGTAATACGTTGTTACGAGGCTAACTACGGCTACATGAGTAAGAGACTAAATGGAAAAGAGGCTGTTGATTCATATGAAGCTCAATTGTCTCTTGTAGGCTGACCCATGGCATGGTCTACTACGGCCTCACTTTGGCGTCAGATGACCTCGGAGGCAGCATTTATCGCGACTACATTCTGTCGAGTCTTGTGGAATTCCCGGCGGCCGCTTTGGCCATCATTGGTTGTAACAAGTAGGTAGTGTAAATAACACGTTAAACATATCTGTCACCATTGCAATGTTTGCTTGCGCTTGATGCATAGCCCCTTGTTCCCAGAAGAGTTGGGGCAGCAACAAGACAAGGAGCGGAACATCTTTTATCCCACCGTTCTTGATTCGATAATTGGAATTCTACAGATGCTCAAAAATTGATTTCTATTGGTCTCATTTCGATTGAAGCTATGGGATTGCTCAAGTGAGGCACATGGCCCGCTGATATGGAACATCCGCCTCTTCATCGCAAGGAATTGTGCTGTTCTTCCTCTTTGATGTCGCGTGCTTTTCTGATTGGTCGTTTTTGTTGGTGCAGGATTGGTCGCAAGTGGACCGTGTTGTCGACGCAGATCATCAGCGCGTTGTGTTGCATCGCCGTCGCTGCTATTCCACTCGGTGGAGGATGTAAGTCACTCAGTCACTGTTCGTTCCAGAACAATTTACAACAAATTAATATGATGTGGAGAGTAGTAATTGAATCCACTCAAAGCAACCATTAATATTCTTATGACGTGACAAGCATGGCAGTCCAAACCTAATCAAATCCTTTGAAACACAGTCCCTGCCCTCAGCTGATGAAGAGGCAACGCCCCTCTTCCATCGCCTCATGGGCCCCTTTCGCCTTATCGATTAATGCTGGATCAGCCTCTGCAGAAGGAGTGTGCTTAAGAAGAATCCATCAATAAAAACTCAAGCGCAGACTGTTCAGATCCAAACATCAATCATTGCGATGTGGTTAACACATAAACTGGGTACAATGTTGACCTTTTGCGCCAGTCTTTTCCCATCTGATTTACACGTCTGTTCGTAAGAACATGTTCTCATTTTAGTATCTCCAGAAGCACCATTTATATAATCGAAGCACTGGTTTTATTTATTCCAAATTTATTTCATTGTGTGGTGTGACGTTTGTGATTTGCAGGGATGTCAGCGATTCGTGTTGCTGTCGGAATGGCAGGAAAGCTCTTCGTTACAACATCATTTGATGGCATATTTACTTGGTCCGTGGAAATATACCCTACTGCCGTCAGGTGAGCCTTGTTTATAACTTTCCTTCGCACCGTCCCGTCCGCCCCTAAACACGCCCCAAAAGGTGCTCCTTATTTTCATCGCTTCCGTTGTTGCTGGGAATGTTCCGGATATTTAATTGTGGTCGTGTTCTTTCCTGCCATAGGTCTGGGGGAATGGGGATTCTACAAGTGGCCAGTCGCATTGGAGCTGCCATATCCCCTTGGGTAGCTAAATGGCTGCAGGGATATGGGGTATTTGTCCCCTTTCTTGTCATGGGAACCACTGGTCTGATCTCTGGTGGCCTCATGTTTATACTGCCAGAGACCAAAGGGAGGCCAACACCCGAAACGGTCGACGAAGGAACGGAACACGACGATATTCAAATGAAAGCCTTCATAGCAAACGCCGAGAGTGACACGGGTCAGCTTTGAGAGGAAACAACATTGCTCTGATGTTCTCGTATTGTCAAAGAATGCAGCCTGCGGTTTTTTACCTGTGAATTTCTAAGTTGTGTTTTGTGACTTCTGCTTCACATTTCTTGTGATGATAACTGCAGTATGTTTTTTCTTTTGAATAGTTTAAACACAGCTAGATTATAGATTAACAATCGCCTGATTGTAAAATTTGTTCCCATGAAAGGGGCATTTATAAGGGACAGATTTTTGGGGTGAATGTTCCCTGCGTCGGACAGTACGAAAACAAATCAGTTCGTCTGCACGCAGGTTAGAGTGAACTCTCGCAACAATAAAGTGGAGCAAAAACCAATGCAGTGACGGTGTAATTACCGATGACGGAGTAACATGAATGCCCTGTTTTGTGGCAGAAATGACACTTCTGTAGTGACAGCATAGACAGATGACAGGTCAAATTCCTGTTGCCAGTTTTAGACAGAGATTGTAATTGTTTGAACATCAATTTGCCACCACAAGTCAACGTTACATTGCAAAGGCCGATCGCATAAACAAATATGATTTCAACGATATTTTAAGCTTTAAGCTCAGTGGGCCGATCACTTGAAAGACAAGGGCGTGTTGCTGTTGAGTTAATCGTAAGACGCCAAGGAGCATTTAGCCATCTGTGAAATCTGAAAGCGTAGCTACGTTGGCATATAGATAGTTGACAACAATTTCTTGATTTGTTTTATCACTATACCTCCGTGACGATGGAGTAGTCCTCTTCTTGAACGTACTCCCATTCAGAGCGTGGCATACTGCATCTCGCTCCATAGCCATCGCTCGCTCTCAACATCGTACCGTTTAACTGGCAAATTGAACTTCCATTGACGCATCGCCAACCGGGGTTGTAAGCAGTGAAGTAGACGATCAAAATTTGAAGGACGCCAGGAATCATGAGTAGACAGAACATCGCTTCGATCAGGTATTGGAATCGGTCGAACTCCTCCACTCGCCTCATCGCGTCGTCCATGTTTAGCACCGTAGCAGCCATGACAGCACACTGCTCAGGCAAACGACAGCAAATGTTTGATCTCTATAAGCAGGAGCTCCAACGGCTTTCTCGATCTGAAAATAACCTAGAGCTTACGGAGTCAACCAGGCAATTGTGCGAGGCTTGGTGCAAGCTATCATTCAAATAACAGAAAAAGGGAAACAATGTTGTTATACATATGTCCTACAATTGTGTTCACGATACGGTGTTTACACGGATTAGAAGTGTCGTAAACTGTTTTATGTAATTTATGTAAATTAGTCGACTTTTGTCTCAAGCTACATGACATACAGTAATAGTACAGGCGTCTGTAACGATGACAACCAGGAGTTGCGGCGATGATCTTTGTATTACGAGAGAGTGTGTGGGAGAGAGAGCGAAGAGAACGGTCGGAAAACCAATTCGCTAGTAGTTATTGCCTTTGTGAGCTTTTTGTTGACATGAGGACATCCCGAACAAACAAGCATAAGTTCTTATGGGATGTTCCTGATCATGTAAATATAGTATTATAGTTTGTTTGACTGAAACCTGTATTAGCGGCCACCTCTACAGAGCAGCCACCTGAGCGGCATAAAGGCCACAACCCCAAAATCATACGTTCTATAGAAATCAACCTGGACAGAAAGGCCACCTGTCTATAAAGGTCATTTTCTTAAGGTCCAGAAGGTGACCGTTATAGACAGGTTTCACTGTATTACACTTTCAGATGTCTCGAGTGGATCTTGCCTGCCATATTGGTCAATCTTAATTTACATTATCGATTTGCATTTCAGAGTCTATCGATTCATAACTTTCAAAGAATAACGAGAATAGAGACGGATGATCTCCGGTGATGCCAACCTTTGAAAAGATTTACATGAGCATTGTACAACGACAAGTTTCTCTTTCAGTAGAACGTTAATTAGTTCATCTCTGACAATGTTTCTTTGCCTCGATGTCGAAAGAACTTAGCACCAAGAGAGGCAAACAGCCTTCAAAAGCGTACAGTGAAACCATAGTGAAACCTGTCTATCATGGTCACCTTTTGGGCCTGAGGGAAATGACCTTTATAGACAGGTGGCCTTTCTTTGCAGGTTGATTTCTATTTCTATGGAAAGTGTCACTTTGGGGTTATGAAGAGCAGCCTTTATAAACAGGTGGCTGCTCTATAGAGGTGGCCGTTAATACAGGTTTGACTGTACTGTGAAACGTGATCTCTATTTGCTTCCTAACTAGCTGAATACAAAATAATCCTACATCCGAAGCTGATACTGTAGATAAAATTATTTTAAATCGCATATGTCAGTGATCTTCAAATTTTTTGAGAGATACCTTGTTTGTTACAAAGGATTGATTGATGTTGAATTAGCAATCAATTTCATAGGACTAATTATTCTTCAGAGCAATGTTGATGAAAGGTCACGCCGGGTCACGCATATGCCATTGAATGCAGACTACATACTGTACATGTCAATGTAAATAATTTGGTAATAACTTAAAAGGTGCCCAAATATTCGAAGTTCTCGCTTTCAATGTGTGTTTCGAGTGGGACATTTTTAAGTGTTTGCTGTGTCAACAGTTTGAAGCAATTCGTTTTATCTAGAATTCAGTTTGTTAAGTAAATTTCTTTGCATAAGAACACTGTGTGTTGATCTTCGAGAGAACTCCAATTGCTGTCACTGTTGATTTTGCGCTTGAGTTTGTCTAATTGGGACGCAGCAGGTGACAGAAAGCACAGTGCCGTGCCACATGGGGCTGTGACATAAACCTTGCCTTCACCGCCTGCTCGCATCAAAAACCCGCGAGCTCTTTCCGCCATGGAAGGCCTGTTGCTTCGCGATGTCGATAGCATCCTACCATTCGTGAATGAATTTGGTCGGAGTCAAATGATTACTACTTTACTGTTCTGTCTAACGGTAATTGGCACTGGTTACCATACTATGATCATTTATTTTGTTGCTGCTAATCCCAGTTGGAAATGCGCTCATAAAAGCTCAATCTGCATAATGGAAGGCCTTCACAGCAAAGGAGACGCATTATATGGCTATCGATGTAACATATCAAGAAAGGAATGGGTTTACGCCTATCCAAAGACGTTTTCAATTGTAACAGAGGTAAGACGACCGGGTGGGAATTGTGCAATCGCTGATAATCAATGGATCACTCGCAGCTGATGTTATTCTTACTTCGTAATCGGTGTGTTTCTTTCACGAAATTTGGTTGAAACGAAATCAGCGTGAATTACTTAAGTATATCTCTTGTGTATTTACGTTTTAACCCAGATCGACATGCGTTGATTTGACTGTTGTTGTTTTTGGCGATGACCATCTTGCTGATGATTTGTGGTGTGACAAATGATGACGTCATTATTTCCCTGTCTGGACCAGACGTCGTATTGCAGATGGGTATACCTTATTACCTTGTAGATGTGCATTGAAGCACGTGCAGGTCTGAAGAAATGAAATATAATACGAGAAATGGCTAAAAGTCAAATAAACGCATCGGCCCCAACAATGTCACGATTGATGGGGGCCGTTGGTTGCCTTGACCTGGGGCGTCCTGGGATTTCGCGTTGGCGATGACCTCATCTCTTATCCAATTCAAATATCCTACGCATATCCTGCAGAAATTTAAAATACAATTTCAAAGCTCTATTCATCGACATTGCATATTTAATTAAACCCGGTTGTTTTTATCTTTCCGACTAACTGATGCCTGGTCTTAATTATGGACCGGTAGCCTCGCAATAAATTGAAAATAATCAAGAACGGAATGGTATTGGAGAAAAGAGAGGGCGTTGTTTGTCAGTAATGGCTAAAAATAGGTCTGATGATAGATTAATTAACTGGAATAAATAATTTATTTTTTATATATTTTTGCAGCTTGATGAAATCTTTCGTGTCTCCTTGTTACTGCTAGATTTATGATTTAGAGATGTCATAAATCATAATATTTACATTTCATCATTATTTGAGTTGGATTTGTCGAGCACAGTCCAATGTGGGCATTCCTGGAGACTGAAAAGCTTAGTCTTTTCGTATGTGCAATCAGCTGGTTGTTGAATTCGGCGTCGTAGCCAGGGGGATTGGACTTTTAACTCATGTCCTGCCATTGACGTATGTACACGTTTAGGAAACAAGTCAAAAGTAGCAACATATAACCCATCAGAAAGTTAGTCCCTAGCAATCAGTCAATGAGCAATAGATAAAGCGACTTCAAGTCTCCATTTAAATTGTTTTGTAAGCAGGACAAGGGTTAATATGTTTCTGCTTTCTTTTTCAATTCGTTGAAATCCAACAAAAACACGGGTAAGGGGGTACGCTAGTCTAATCCTGCGCTTCTGAGACGTGACTATAACCAAACCCAAAGCGATTCTATTTCGTACTTATCTACTTTACGATGTCACTGTGATCAGGAAAAAAGAAGTGCTTGCTTCACACTCAACCAATTGACACAATGCAAATCAATTCCATAATCATGCTGATGAAACATGTCGTGTAGCAAAATATACTGGCCTAGTTTAGCGTGCAAGAAGTGAACACACATGCTAGTTCGAGCAGCGACATTTATTATAAGATCGAAGCACGCTCCAGAGTAAAACAAAAGAGGACAGCATAAAGAGGACACTCATGTCCGCACAAACACAAAAGACGATGGTCACACGTCGCTGACGCCACACTAGCATGAATGAAAATATTTTCACTAAATAGATGTAAAATATAACATTATCTAGCTGCTAATATTAGTGCTTCATACCAACATCCAGGAATATTAAATTTGAAATTTTTGAAATTTTACATGCCCTTCTAAATGTGGATTAGACGGGGGAACTACAGTGCAACCTTGTTTAATATCACATTGGTTTTCCGGTCAAAAATTGTGATAACAAGCGGGCTGTGATAATAAGAAGGTACAAATTGTTGATTCTGACTGATGTGATATGAAGCCAGTTATGAAATTAGCCCAGACGATGTTAGCAGGGTTACACAGTATTGTCAAAACATTTGTAAAATTGGAGCAGGAAATAATCAGCAGTGTTAGAGATTACAGTGAAACCTGTCTATAACGGTCACCTATGGGACCTGACAAAAATGACCATTGTAGACAGGTGGTCCTTCTGTACAGGTTGATTTCTAAAGAAAGCGTCATTTTAAGGGTTATGAGGAGTGGCCTTTATACACAGGTGGTTGCTCTATAGAGGTGGCCTCTAATACAGGTTTGACTGTATTTGTAACAGGATTGAATCAGAATAGAGAGCGCCCACACTGAACAGCTTTACAGAAACATAGAAGCTCTCGGAGCATGACTCACGGATAATGCATCCATCTAATAATTACAACGTAAATAACATAAGACATGAAATACAGTCAAACCTGCCTTAATTAGCAACACCTTCGTTAAGCGGACACCTCTTCTGGCTAACACGGACAGTGGACTCTTTCCCTTAGAGCTGTTGTATCTTTGTGCCGGGTTTAAATTTCAAAGTCCTTTATATAAATACATGTGTTGTTTTTAGCCTATTTGCTGACCAAATCAGAGCAATTGTTCAGTTCGGTTTACCCGTGTTATATATCCGCGAGCAAACACTTTTGTTTACTGCACCGCTATTGTCACTGCTATTGTAAATATATGGTGTGTAATTACGTCACCGCTATTGTCGCTCTTGAAGCGTGTCAATTAACGCCCACAAAAGAAATTTCACGCTCAAGGATGTTTATTGATTCACTGCATTTCCCTACACTCTCCTGGAATATTATTGCTCAACTTTAGTCGAGTCATTGTCTTCCTATTGTCTTTCTCGCAAAGCAGCCTAGTCCGCGCAAAATAGATGATGTGAGCTCGTGAAGAAAAAAAAAACACTCCATTTCCCCCTCTCATAGCATAGACGTCACGTTACCATAGTAACCGTGAGTCAAAAAGCAAGGCAATCAAGAAGTGGATGGAACTGAATCTTTTTGACCACACCCCTGAATGCAAGCTTCTTTCGAAGGACATTGTGTTTGATATTTAACAAACGGCCAATATCTTCCCTTGAATAAGACCGACAACATTTATTAAAATATTTTTAACGTATCTAGCGTATTCCTTCTTTTTGCAGTTTGATTTGGTCTGCGATAGCGAATACTTGATCCAGCTGACAGTTTTTATAACGTTTCTTGGCTGGGCGGTAGGAGCCGTCCTGTGGAGCTGGTTGTCTGACATGTAAGTATGCCTATACAATACATTCTATAATGTACCAGCATTTCATTGTCGGTAGTCTACCCACCGTAGCATCTGATTAATGAATTTGAAAGAAAGTGGATCCGAACCCAGATCTCCAGAACAGGAAATCAGCGCTTTACCCGCTGCATCATTAATATTGCTCATATTTTGCATTTTCTTCTCTTGTACTCGTCCAGCTGTATACGTTAGGCACTCGTATAGAGTAAATAATAAATGAGTCACTGTATCACGAATAGACCCCGATTATGCTGTGGCTATACAGTGTGCGCAGCAACCATATTGGTTGTATACGCCAGGGTGATCATTAAAGACGGAGACCATTATCTGAGGCCAATAAGATGCAAAGACGTTCTCGCCAAAGTAAACAAACGTATTTTTAAATTTGGTACCGGTATGTCAATCCAATGCCCATGTCTTATGCATACAATGAAACCTGTCGGATAATTGTCACCTTTGGGACGTGAGGAATATGACCTTTAAATTCAGGTGGCCTTTTTGTCCCAGTTGATTCTTATAGAAAGTGTCATTTTAGGGTTATGAAGAGTGGCCTTTATACACAGGTGGCTGCTCATAGAGGTGGTCCCTAATACAGGTTTGACTGTATGCTTTTCTTTCAATTCAATTCAATTTTATTTATTTTGAGTCGTATTCTACTGTACACAGATACAGTTACCATAAGGTATGTTTTATAGAATCCCGAGCATGAATATATATTAAAAAGAACTAGTTTATCGTTGTGGAGATAAATATAAAGACTACTAGATAGGTTAAAATTAAGTTAAGGTTAAAACCGCTGATAGATCTACATGATTTAAATACCGTTTAAAAGTGAACTTGCTTGCATAAATGTTCTTTGTTCTGTTCTTTGGATTGTTTCAATAATCTTACTTGCTGTTGATTGACAGGTACGGCCGTCTGAAGGTGTTTGCATTCTGCATCATCTGTTCTATTGTCGTCACCTTTGTGAGTGCATTCTCACCTGCTTTCTGGTTTTTCGCCATCACCCGATTCATCACTGGATTTGTGGCACCAGGAACTTTACTGCAAATGTTCGTCCTTCAATCTGAATACGTCAGTGGTGGTTACCGTCCTTTCAATGGCATCATTCTGTGGTTCTCGTTTGCCGTATCGCTGTTGCTGCTTTGCGGCAAAGCATACGCACTGCAAGACTGGAGCAAATTGTCTATCGTTGCGAGTGCACCATACATCGTCTGCTTGTTAATCCTGTTGTAAGTACATCACTAACTATCATAGGTTTGCAAATGCAAGCTGATGCTCTGATGACATCTATCAACATGCTATCAATCCTAAATTGACGATGCACAGTCCAGGTGCATTTCGGGATGCAAGTGTTTTCTGGCACGTGAGGTTGAGTTGAAATCGACAATTTTGAGAGAAAGAAAATCCAAATTGATCATCATTGACAAGAGTATCATTGATTGCATTTCAAACAAAACATTTTAGTGGCGTCTTCACCTAGAGGTGGGCCGATGATTGTTTTAGAATAATCGATTAATCGTTTGAAATAATCGATTATTAATCGAATTAATGCT
>OFHS01003446.1:0-16958 GCA_900245855.1 Calvadosia cruxmelitensis | reverse complement strand
TTTTAATATGTTCAGGTAAGAGATACTGCTTTATGGGCTAAAACCAAAAACTGTGATTTGTACTGGACTAATTAACCTCAGCACAAATGCGAAGCAACGACGCTGGACAAACATTGTCTTGATTGTCAAATAAAAATCTATCTGTCTATCTATCTTCTTGCTCACTCGTTTTTCTAATTCCGTTGATACACAGTCACAACTGAGGCAAGCCCATTAGCCTCATGCATTCAAATAAGTGAAAGTAACATATAATTAGTGGTATGTGTGAAAGGACCCCTAGTTTTGCTGGGTTGCAATTTGGTAATTCCCCTCCTGGTTCTGCTCCAGTTAGGCAGGGCCATCTATGGCAGGCAGTATGTTATATTTGTCCTTACAATTTATAGCATTTGGTTTAGATGTCGGCAATACGCAAACCCTTGAGATTAGTATAGAAAGGTGCGCACATGGCATCCCTCTTTGGTGCTCTCTCAAACAGTGCTTGTGCTGTGGTGGCATTTTAAAGACAAATGATATGGTGCTAGAAACTCGACTTATACACGGTAGTGTTACATAATGGAAACACTGTATTACTAAGACAAGGTAGTGTTACTGCGCTGTCATTGCATTTAAGATGAGATGTGACATTGGAGAAATACAAAGCAGCACTTTCAAGAGATCATCAACTGAAATGACCGCTGTTGTGGTGTTCGGAAAAAAGCCAACAAATAATCGGCATATCTCTAGATCTGTTCATCTCTTTGTTATGACAGCTGTTTTTAAAACTAAAATGATACACAAAATGTTTGACAGCATTAACAGAGAAGTTGAAAACTCTGATTTTCCTGGTAAGACAATACTCTATTTTAGTGGCAACTGCTTTCATTTCTTCAATGCTTGAACATGTAACACTGATTTTCGTGTTGGAATAACTCTGAGCAGCACATACCTCAAATTCTTCCCAGAAACCAGTTTTCCCAGCCACTTGACTATTCTCTTTGAGAAGCTCCCGCACTCGTTCTCCAATGGTCGAAGCTGTGATTCTTGTGGCGTGAAATGGCTGCAAAACATTAAAATTCATAATGCATCTGTCCTGGGCCGGATTAGAAGAAGTGGGCTGTAGGCCAAATGACTGGAAGGGCCTACTGTTGCGGACGGCGCTCCAAAAGGAGGGCTCAGGCCTGGGACCTCCCCGGGAAGTTTTTGGATTTATGCTTGCAAAATACTGCTTTTTCTGGCTCCTGAGTCAATGTATATTGTATATGCTATTTCAATCACAGTAAGCCAAATTCTCTTTCCCATAAAATTCGGAAAGCAGAAGCTTGGAGCGCCTAGCACTCTGGAAGGGCTGTAGGCACTGGCCTATTGTGCCTAATGGGTAATCCGGCCCTGCATGTGTCAAGGAACTACAATGGATGACACAGGTCTGCAACTCAGTAATATGATTCTAGTTTCTACGTAGCAACTGAAAGAGCATTCCACACATGTAGCAACATTGATTTATTGTAGTCCTGCACATGTAAGTCACAGATTAAAAGTCTTAATTTTAGCTTAATAAATGAATGTGACATATACAAACAAATATTTTTTGTTAGTATCTTATTTCTGTGCATTTTGACTAAATTGAAATGCTCCATTTATGGAGGTGCAATTCAAAATACCAGAAATTTCTTCTAGTGCGTGGAGAATTTATTACTTGGACACTCAAGTGAATCCTTCCGTAGGCTTAACCGATCTGCACTCCATCAAAATCTTTCAGCGTGACATTGAAAATATAGATGCCAAAGAGAACAGAGAGACTAGGAAGAGATGTTACCACACTAAGGAATACCTGCTTCAAATGGACAACTGAGCCGCCGGCCTTCTCCACCATTGAGTTCTTGCGATAATATTCAACTAGCTCTGTTAGATTTTCAAAGTTTGGTCCGCCACCGATGTCATATTTTCCATCAACATTCCTAATCATGACATGGTACGTCTTATTGTCATTTCTGCAAAGCAAACAATGCATGTCACTAGAGCTAGAAGTGAAAGACGTACAGTCAAACTTGAATTAGTGGCCACCTCTATAGAGCAGCCACCTGTGTATAAAGCCCACTCTTCACAACCCCAAAATTACATTTTCTATGGAGATCAACCTGGACAGAAAGGCCACCTGTCTACAAAGGTCATTTTTCTCAGGTCAGGTGACCATTACAGACAGGTTTCACCATATATGGCATGTGGAGTTATCATAACAACAATGAAGAATACAGTCGAACTCGCTTAACCCTTGTACTGCTCGTAAAACTAGTTAAATGAAGACTTGAAGTGGCTTTATTGATTACTGATTGGTTGATCGCTAGGGAGTAACTAAGAGATTGGTTAGATGTTGCTACTTCAGAATTGTTTCGAAGACGTGTATACACGTCAATAGCAGGACAAGCGTATCCCATTTTGCTTGATATCCCGCACAACTTATTTCCACTAGTTATTCAAACTCTCACATTACTAACTTAGATATTATCCCATCTTCCTACTTTCTCAAAGATTTTATGTGAACCTGACTTTTTTCATGCTATAACGATGCCTTACCATGAAACCGTTTGCATTACGGAACCTAGACATTGACAACTTGGAACTTCTCTGTCGTCTAGAGTCAGTGGGTCCTTGTTTTGATATTAAAACTAATGCTAATCCCCATCAATCACTGGTTAATGACATGTTCGTCCCACGTGCTTGTGAAATGTTTAAGACAATATGCTGGAACAAAGGAAATTGTTCTTACTTAGTCTGGTCAATATCCCAATTCGCTCTATATACAACGTTTGACCTGCACTGATATTAAAGGAGTCCAACTGCATTCCTAACGTCAGACTATTAGACAGAAAGCAAAAATGTCACAATCCAAACAAGAGTAGCCAAACCTCAAACCCGTATTCCACTTCATTTCTTCAGCAGGTAAAACACACCATCAATATTATATATTTTCTTAACATGCTTGTAGTTTGTCAACAGGTTATGCTGTGAAAATGCAAGAGCCTCTTGTTGGGGGGACCATAAGGGGAGATTTGGCGCTCAATCTCTCTGGACTTTCATATTATTCTCTGCAGGCCACCAACCTTAACGTGAGAGCATAGTCCCCAGGGCGACTGATGCTTTCTCTAACGAGGTAGCTCCCATTTTTACCACGGTCCAACAAAAGTCGTTCGGCTTCTTTGCCAGACATGTGTCCATGAAACCACCTATGAAAGAAACATTGATTCCACTTCCAGAACACAGCCACATAAAGGAATGAGCAGTGACGTTTTAAGCAGTGAGAGGGCCTAAAGCACTTTTACCCAAAAGGGGGGCCTAATTTTTAACGATTACCGTAAAAAGCCCAAAACTTACTATTATTTAAATGTTCACCCATTGGCATATCAAAAATGTTGCTTTTGCTCACAGACAGTAAAGCAGGGAAAATAAACTCAGTAGCATTCTACAGTTGATTGCACACTGAACTTGATCTCAACCTACTGTTACTTTGAGTTTTGAACTGACATTGAGAAGGGCCTATCCAGAACGAGGGCCTAAAGCACGTGCTTTGAGTGCCTACTGGTTAAAACGGCGCTGGGAATGAGGCCCCTTATGGCCTTTTACTTGCAGTATGAAACAAAACATTTTAAATACATACTGACAGTGAATATTGATGTCATAGCTGAGGAAATATGTATAGGCTACAGTTGCACGAATCCAATTATGTTAGTTCTGGAAAGATCTCTTTCCAGCTGTTGGAATCAAGTCTTCATATGTTACCTCTCTGTCGTTGGATCTTCTGAATACATTGGAAATTTGAGATCGATGACATCACCCGTCTTCTCTTTCAGTTGATGTTCCATGTAGTACTGAACAAGCTCCGAAAGGGTCGCAAATGGGTCACCACCATACAGGTCATAACAGTCTCCATTATTGTGGATCTTGATATGAGTAACGTAATCACCACGCCTGTGCGGGAAATACAAGCAGAATCACGTAGAATACCACTAACCGTCCAATAAGTTACATGCTGAGGTCACCTACTCCTTGAGCTTAAGACAATACATTTTACCTAATAATAAAGTCAAATAGGTCTGCATTAGTGGCCACCTCTATAGAGCAGCCACCTGTGTATAAAGACCACTTTTCACAACCCCAAAATCACATTTTCTATACAAATCAACCTGGACAGAAAGGCCACCAGTCTATAAAGGTCATTTTCATCAGGTCCCAAAGGTGACCATTATAGACAGGTTTCACTGTAATAATATAGAAGGTCCTCTACATCAAAAGGAGAGCCATTTCTGTTCTGTATTCTTGTTATTGCGCATGATCAATATCTTTCCTTATGGATTAGTTAACTCATGTAAAACGCCCGTATCTAAGAAAACCTAAAGCAGCGTTATATTTTCCATTCAAGTATTCTTGCATAAACAAGTACTTTGAAGTCATTCGTGTAGGTTAAAAATGGAATAGGACTTTCAATCATACACACAGTATTGTTGCTAGCCTTTCTCGCGTACATCCACATTTTCATGCGGCTTATTTTGGGTGTGACTTATAGTGTAAGCCATTTATGAATGTTGGAATACAGTAACATATTCAGCATCAACTTACGAGTTCCGACACAATCACATTTATAATACCTCACAGACAATGTGAAATCGCCAGGATTGCTAGAACTAGGACGGCATAGGAACGATCCATGACAGCCCTTGTCGAGAAGAAGTTGTTCGGCATCTACTCCAGAGATGTTAGGATGAAACCATCTGCAAAGAAATTTAAGCTGTGCATAAAACATAGGAACGATACATACGTCTGTAAACACACATCAGTCATTGTGTATTAAATGAACACTTAACAGGTGGAGACCAATGATTCAATTAACAGTCAATTGTTGACCACGATGGATTGATTGTTGAAAGATTACTATCCGTTAAGATAGAAAAAATGCACAGTTGAGCATAATTCTTAGAATTTGAATAGCTGCGGATTTAACAAAATATGTTTGCGGCTGAAGTATTGGGATGCTGTTCCGCGTACGATGATCGTGTTAACCCTGTGTATCATGTTTAATTTCTGCATTCTTTATTTCCCATTTACAATGATCGATAAAGCAAGCAATCATTGAAAAACAAAACTGCGTTGCCTTGTTGATTGTATTTTGAATACTTTCTTGCCATGATTCCTATTTGTGTCATTATCTGGTGATGGGAATAACAACGCCAATGCTTTCCAAGAAGGAACTCTTCCTGGAAGCTCTAAGTCACTAGCGCATATGTATTGTCAACAAGTCATACGCAGACATCTCAGCAGCGTGGTCGCTCTTGTGCAAAATGCGCAGCTTCCGCAAAACGGTTCGTAAACAAAAACATTCCAATGTCTGAGAAGCACTGATAAACTTAGGATTACTTGAAACACACTTGCAAATATCAACTAACAAGATAACAACATCTCGTCACAGGCGGTGGGTGTAGCCAATTCTGTAATGTTTGTGTTTACTCTCAACAAACGTCATCATAATTCACGAAAGAGCAAAGAACAACATTACTTCACATTCAATACAATGAGAGAGCTCACGTGCTGACAGGTGAAACAAGATATGAAATTACCTCCTAGAAGACATCTTCTTGCAAGGTAAAGACTTGCTAAAGTGCAGTAAACGCCTCTGTAAAGTGGTTACATGACAAAAATCACCTCGCCTTCTTCGCTTGTCGGTCAAGAAGCAGGAAACCAAATTACCAAAATGATGCTACTGGTAAACGAGACTACATAACAGAGACGAATTAAATATGGCGCATTCATAAACAGGAAGTGCACGCATGATCGACGAAGTTTCGAAATGAACTCATTTTCGTCATGTCCACAATTCTCTGATCTCACCGACGATTTTGAAGGTTGCTCTTGTTGATGTCGAGGTAATTTCTGTAATTTTTATGGCTGTGGTGATGCGTGTTTAAAGTCTGTAAATTCGTGTTAACTGGTTTTGGAGCTCGATTCATTTGTGAAAATTGAAGCACAACTTTGGAAATCTGACTGCACGGAAAGTTTGTTTTGAACATCAAAACGCTTCTCCGCCTGCCTGTTAATAGCCTACATCACAATTGTAGTTGACAAATACTGCTGGTAACGTGTTGGGCCATTTGATCGTATACTATAAACAAACTTTGTTGAAGTATTGTGCTGTAATAATGGAAATGATATGTACTTAAGGTCAACGAGACAGGCCATTTATTTTGGTCTCATCCTAGGATGATCCTTCCGCTATTTCGTCGATTAGGCTTGTTTGGTTGTTGATCATTAACCATCTGTGAAATGGTATAGCCAAACATTGGCGACTGTAACCTGCGTTATATTCCTCAGTCCCGCACTAGGTTGTTGTTGAAAGAACATACATGTGACGATTCTTTGTTGTTGTTTCAAAATATCACATATCTTTGATTTGACAGCTTCCGCGTGAAACCTGGCACGGATAGATAGTTTCTGATCTTGAGATTGAAGAATGACTTGAGCTCAAATCATGAGGTGAGTTCGTTGCTCACTGCTGACATCCAACGGGGAGTACCTCTTGATTGGATATTTTGAAACTTTCAACTCTGTTAATAATTCTGCTACTTGACATAAATCTTGTCAGCTCTCATTGGGATAATGTAGTAATTCAATGACACTCCGGTGGTGAACTCAAAGAGCAATGCCTCCCCTGAGTCTATGCATTTCTATGGCATTTCAATCGAAGAACAAATCAACCAAATCGGATAACAGATCCTTACTGGAAAGTTTGTTTTTCGTATGCCGAAGATTACGCCAGGCAGTGCTGCTCCAAGCTTGCACCACGCCAAATCCGGGATGTTTGGCAGTGTTTAATACTAACTTCTTCATCTTACAGTGGCTGCGCCACATCAATTGCCACATTACAGGCAAGCTCCACTCCGAAGATCTTCGGCGTAACCTACACACTTACCAGTAGGGTGATAGATCCACCAAATCGTTCCAAATATCACTTTTCCAGCATTTCCAAATATCGCAAAGACATTTGGCCCAAATGATTTGGGTTGTGGTTGACGTCTTTCAGACTAGACAAGTCGTTACACATTAGGGACCATTGACTACGCACAACCAGCTAAAGGCTAAATGCTGTAGATTCACAAATTCACAAGAGCACGACATTACATTACAAATGATCATGTTATGTATACAATTACCAGTTTAGCCAATCAAGGCACTACAATGCAGCAACACAGGGTTAAATGATGCTAACTTGAAAGACATGTTATTTGAATCAGGCCTTTAGAAGCGCACACGATGGCGTATTTCGTATCAGGCTACATCTGCAGGTGTTGATGTTTCAATTCTATTGGCGAGAGCTATGAAATATTATTGTATTGCTGCCGGTAGGCATGCGTATAGGTCTAATTGATGCCTTCAAATATTCGGTACTTTGTTTAGCTTTCCCATTGTCTTGCGCTTTACATGGTAGTAATCACTGGCCAACCAATCTGGCATTCGCCTACTCACTACAGGTGACTGCTTTAACTTGAATGCATCTGGGATCTGGTTTGTGTATATGCTTAAGAATGTACAAAGTAATATTGTACGCATTTTTTTCGGATGGTGGTGTTCAACAGAACAACCCGTTCCTGTTCCTCACAGTACATGCATCAACGCACATTGTCCACACACTGCGATTACTTACAGACAACAATGGTACACCAGTAAACAAACAGTCCTACGTTAACACGTAACGATAAGTACAGAGATTGGCAAAGCATCGGCGGTCCAGTTCAGTGGGTTTCCACTCCATGATTTCATGTAGGGCTGAGGAGAGCGAGCCTTACTTTTCAAAGTGTGACCGATGAATCGTAGCCTGCGTTGCTGTACGATCGCAAAGGCTGACGGCGTCATGTGCCATAGTTCAATAGTCGTGATGATCATAGGGTAGTGGTATCCAAGAGCATGACGCAGATCTTGTACGCATATCTTAGAACATATTAAAGTCTAAGTTCTATCTTATTAACTCACCTGAGTCACCTCCTATTTGTCAACAGTGCTGGTTTCCACAGTGACATCACTGGCTACCAAGCTGAAAAATTGCTAAAGGAAAAAGGACGTCATGGGAGTTTCTTGTTCCGTAAAAGTGATTCATCACCCGGGTCGTATACGCTATCTGTGAGGTATTTTGATTTCTGCTGTTGACTGTGAATACCGTTTCCAGAAAAAATATTGGACCGCAATCTGAGATGGATTGTGAGAATATCCTATTATTACAAGAACTTGTTGGTACAGTTCTAACAAGGAGACAGATTGATGATGTGCGCATGTACAGTATCTGCGACCCGAATAAAATGACCATTATAGATGTGGCCTTGTTGTCTATGTCCAAATTGTCCAGGTTGATTTTTATAGAAGGTATCATTTTGGGGTTATGAAGAGTGGCCTTTATACACAGGTGGCTGCTCTACAGAGGTGGCTGTTGATACGGGTTTGACCGTACATCTCATATTACACACACTGTGCTCATTAACTTTGATGCCATACTTTAGTCCACTGTATGGCTTCGTACATTGATGGTATTATCACAAATTGAGGTCAATGACTTGGGCACCACTTCTTTGGACAATGGAAATACTGTACGTATTGTGTCTGTGAGTTCTGTAGAACCAGGTGGCGTCATAGTGGTGTGTATGTATGTGGTGTCAAACGAAGTGTCACGTGTTGTGACGTCACTTTGTTATATGTGTTACGTGTTGGATTGTTGTGGTGTCAAGGTGTGTCAGCGGTAGTTTGTATAGTCATCTGTTGTAATATATAGTGTTGTGTTTTTGTTTTGCCGAATATTATTCAGTGTGCTCAAAGTTCTTGGCGAGGAGCCACTTGCAATGTTGTCGTCTTTGTCTCCTTCGCACCGAACCATAATCTTACAGATGCATTTCTAAGAAGATTGCATTAATTGTCTATTTACAACAATAGTTATGAACTTAACAACAAGCCTAGTTAAAAATTATAAAACATTTAACAGTCAAAACAATTGAAATATATCTAATGTTTGATGTGCTTTGTTTTCCCCTACAGATGTGAAGATACCGTCAATCATTATAAAATCAAGAATGATGGTGATTCATTTGAGCTTTACGAGGGTGACGGGTTTGCGTCAGTGCCTGCATTGATACAATTCTATCAAAACAATCCTCATTGTTTCCTGAATAAAGACAAACAAGCAGTGAAGCTAATTAGTCCTTTGGGGCAAGAATCTCCTAGCCGAGGACCACATGATGGAAAAAGGTATGTTTTCAGAAATTAGTTTAATTCATGTCAGTGAGAAATGGACACGGTCACCTCGATCTGGGGCCTGAGAAAAATGACCTTTATAGACAGGTGGCCCTTCTGTCCAGGTTGATGTTTATAGAAACTATCATGTTGTGGTTATGAAGAGTGGTCTTTGTACACTTGTGACTGCTCCATAGAGGTGGCCTCTAAACCAGGCTTGACTGTATAATGTGTGCCCTGATGTAGACATACCTCGAATGCTTTGTTACGCTACTTAGTTTTATTTCCCTCAAGGATTATGGTCAAATGCTCAAAGCTCTCTTAACCCTTATCCTGCTATAGACGTGTATACACGTTTTCGAAACAAGTCAAAAGTACCAACACATAACCGATCAGATAGTTAGTCCTTAGCAGGCAACCAATCAGCAATTGGTGAAGCGACTTCAAGTCTTAATTTAAATGGTTTTACTAACAGGACAGGGGTAATTCAAAGGATTAACATATTTTTTCTCTTTCATTTTAAATCATTCTCCGTTGGCGTTATTCTGACTATTGAAAATCTCCACATGCATTCAATGTTGTATATAGTCTGATAATTGCATTTGTGATTACATGTTTCTATTTGCTGCAGATGGTTTGCTGGTTGTATCTCCAGTGGTGAAGCTGAGGAACAGCTGAAAAAGGAAGGCGCTGATGGTAGTTTTTGTGTCCGAGAGAGTCGCTCGCAACCTGGCAACTATGTCCTTTCTGTGAGGTATAATTTGGAAGATGAGATTCGAAACGACTTAACCAAGTGGATGTTGAAATCTGCCACTCGACTGTTATATCCCCAAAGATATCTGTGTAAATCACCAAGTAACACATAGGTTTTCAAACAAGAAGATCATTTGCCGTTGAGACTCACGTCACCTCTGGCCTTACATTGCTGCGTAGGTTCATTATGCAGTTCACAGATATTGAATAAAATCAAGGCTAACATGAAACAGAGATTATTTATGCTTGACAGCATACACATCCTTGACTAGAAACAAAGTCGACTTGTTAAGCAGCAGACGATTCAAAGCTACCTGAAATCAAAGCGCTAAAGGCGATATGAAGATAAGCAAGTACAGATCTTCATATCTCTCTTATTAACTGCTCAATCTGCTTACACAATATGATCTAAATATTGAAAATTAAATGATAGAATATCACAAGATTAAGACATTCTAGAAAAGTTTG
Source organism: Calvadosia cruxmelitensis (assembly GCA_900245855.1). NCBI lineage: Eukaryota > Metazoa > Cnidaria > Staurozoa > Stauromedusae > Kishinouyeidae > Calvadosia > Calvadosia cruxmelitensis. The sequence continues at coordinate 6,500 of OFHS01003446.1, read as the reverse complement.
TATCGGTGCCTTGTGTTTCTTGTTTTCTCTTTGAAGATTCGGTTTCATAGTTTGAAAGATGTTGCATGTAGCAACTAACGTATACACAGCATAGATTTAGATGAAGATGAAAGGATAGGCGAGTTGATGTATAATATACTTATATTTAGATGTTTTCTTAGGTCCCTCAAACAAACAAGTATACATGCTTTTGGAATTTCCCAGATCTTTTGCAAGTCTGTAATTTGTTTTTTCCATAATTTAAAATTTATAGATAGTTGTACCAGATATGACGGGGCAGCCAGCCCATTGGTTGGCTCGAGAGTACAGATTGCAGGGGAATAAAATTGCAAGATGTGAAACATTTACAGTAACCGACAGATTTTGTTGTGTGGCAAGTACTGATGCAGGATCTTGATTAGAATATGAACCATTTGTTTTCTTCCAGAGGAGGGGATTCCGTTTATGAGTTTTTGATTGCCAACCACTACGAGTCAGTTCACCTGCTGTCAGACCCGTCACGGGCGTTTCCCACCCTCCAACAGTTGTTAGATTTCTACCAAAAGCATGCCATTGTTGACAAGTCAAGCGATCAAAGATTGCACTTGCTTGAGGTATGTTTCTCCGGTTACGATGTCTTTACATTAGGCCAATGGGCCTATAATCAACTTCTTACAGTTTGTGTCTTTGGAACAAAGTGCCTCATTGAGCACTGAACACTGGTCTTTTCTGCGTCATCTCCGAATTGAACAACTATGCTCTTCTTCTTATTTTTTACAATGTGACAATAGATTTTACAAGCTACTTCTTCGATTATTTGCCAAGCAGTTTAGCCTTGCAATAACATATTTTACATTTTATTGAAACTAGTTTTTCAATCAGAAAGATGTACAATCTAGTGGAGATTTTACTGAGAAATATACTGTACTATGGCGTAGAATTGGTAAGTGCAATAATCCCAAGCCAAGCCTATGCAATAATGTTATGAGATAAGACTAATACCTTTGGGTCGACAATAATCCAGACAGACATGGGTGATGGCATGATGGGCAAAGCGATGAAATAATATACAACGATTTACTTGGTCAGCTAACTAAAGCTTTTTTCAAGGAGTAGATTTTAAGTGTTTTTCGAGTTGACCATGATCATGTAATGTTTCGTAATACTGTTTTGTTTTCTTGCTTTGTCCTACATAATGTAAAATAAACTATCTACAATGAAACCTGTCGATAATGGCCGCCTTCAGGACCTGAGAAAGGTGACCTTTATAGGCAGGTGGCCTTTTACTGTCAAGGTTGATTTCTATATAAAGTGCCATTTTGGGATTATGAAGAGTGGCCTTTATACATAGGTGGCTGCTCTATATAGGTGGTCGCTAATGCACGTTTGACTGTATGCAATTACGATTTATAGGCATGCACCATCACGTGTGCACCATTAACATCGTAGCAACAGTCATATGGTCTCACTATTTTCTTTCTTTTACAATTCTTATTTGCAAGGTTTTTTATGTTATTTTTACTGCATCTTTTGATCTACCAAGTACTCTGTTATTTTTCAGGTGTTTGACGCTGTTGTTTTACTTGCAATTAAATTACCAAGTGATATTACAGTAATAATTAGTTATTTTCATTTATATTATTGCTTTAGCCTTTATCTGAAACTGCCTACAAGTTGAAATTGGATGCAAGAATGAAAGTGGAATTTGAGGTATGCTTGTTGAATCATGAATGGCATGTGAATGCAAAGAAAATTTATACAGTAAAACCTGTCTATAATGGTTACCTCTGGGACCTAAGAAAATGACTTTTACAGACAGGTGACCTATCTGCCCAGGGTGATTTCTATAGAAAGTGTCGTTTTGGGGTTATGAAGAGTGGCCTTTATACACAGGTGGCTGCTCTATAAAGGTGGCCGCTAATACAGGTTCGACTGTACAAACTTTTAAACTTATGTTGCTGGATAACCTCCTAGATAGTTTTGTAGGCCTACTATATTTATCTTCAAGCTTCGTTTTTGTTTTCTGTGGAACGGCCTACTCTCGTATATGAAGACGGTTGCTTGCAGGACCAAGTTTGGCAAGATGATTGGAATGTATCTGTAGTAGCATTGACACTTTGTTGTTCCTAATATTATTTTAAAAAGTTATATTGGTAACATTTTATATCCATACTTTGCAATACCATATTTGTATCTATATGTATCTGCACCATGAAAAAAAGCTATTGCAGCTTATTGGTGTTCAGAGAAAATGATAATGGATGATGATGATGATTTCTGTGAAGGATCTTCAAAAGAATGCGAAAATCGATGCGAAAGATGTTTCAGAGGGTTTGAAGAAAGTCAACCATCCAAAGAACCGCTACAACAATATTTTACCATGTAAGATCTAGTGCATTTTGCAAGCCAAACATTTATCAATGCGAACCTTCATGTTGATTGCAGAGGCATACAGATGGCAGAAGTACTTCTAGTTATAGACTGCTGTTACCAAATAAAATAATAAGTAATACACTTATGAGTTGTGACCGTTTATTTGTTAGTAATTCAACTACAATGAAACCAGGACAGGTGGATTTTCATAGAAAGTGTCATATTGGGTTTATGAAAAGTGACCTTTATACTGTTATACACAGATGGCTTAGAACTCTATAGAGGTTGCCGCCAATACAGCTTTGACTGTACTTTTCCTATTAATACGTTGCCACGTCATGCATGACGTATCTGCAATTGAATCTGTCTTGCGAGACTCTGCAGATCCGAACTCAAAGTTCCGATCTGTGTGCCTCCATTAGGCCTAACCTGTTTGGCATTTAACATCTGTATCAAATGCCGGCAGATCATTATCCGGCATATTTTGCAGCATTTTGAGTAGACGTCCTTGTAGTCTTCGCCATTCATATAGTGCAAGGTCTAAGACAAGGACTTATTGCGATAGAGACATTAAATATATGTCGAAGCTGCCACAAGCAATCTACTGCATACATCTCAGATTTCCTTTGATAGACAGTGGGTATGCCTAGCAGTGTATACATATGCACGTAGCAACAAGATCAAGAGATAACGTCTTCAAACAATGATTACTTCAATGCAGCAAGTTAGATTAGTAAATTCAGTGTGCCACACATTTGGTAATTATTACACTGTTCCCAATCAAAATGTAGGTGTCAAACTAAGTGCTTGGGGCGTGGCCGTGTTGGCTGTTCAAATTTCACAGGGTTTTTATGTGAGCTGCACATGTTTCAATGTAGATAGTGACAATTTTGTCTGTTTCTTTACTGCTTATAGTTGATCATAATCGTGTGAAATTAAAGAATGCAGTCACTGGAGTTACTGGATCTGATTACATCAACGCTAGTCGCGTATTGGTGAGCTGAGTTTTTTATCGCGAGTTGATGTTATATGGAGAAAGTTGGTTGTTTTCACAATATAGGACAATGACATCATCCTCGAGTGATTGATTGATTGATTGATTGATTGATTGATTGATTTGATTATATATTTACACCTCGTCCGAGGTAAACTTTTTTGAACATTTTACAATTTGTATCATTTCGTTTATAACTACACAAAAACAGCAATTATTACTACATAGAATTATTGTTCACGTTGTTTTACAAATCGAATATAAGAAGAAATATTAGGGCAGTTCATAATATGGTAACGATGGCTGGATAAAAGTCCACACTCTGAGCACGTGCACTGATCAGTGGGCTGGTGAAAGCCAGAAGCTCGACAAACGAGGTGGTGAAACCCATGAACAGAAAGGCGAATCAAATAGTTTCGATTTGGTTGGTTTGAACCTTTCCATCCAGTGGATAACAGGGCGGGTGCTGCAGAGAAACCATCCATAAACGCTGATTGATGGATGATCGATTGATCGATTGAAGGAATTTTTACTTCATTGATTGCATTTCTCATAACGGCCAAGTTTTTTTAGGTCTTATGTACAACAAGGAGTGAATATTTATATTTGTTTTATTTTGGTAGTATAAGGAGACCGATTCCTCGTACATCGCATGTCAAGGTTGTCTATCAAAGACTGTCCAGGATTTCTGGCAAATGGTTTGCCAGGAGAATTCCCGAGTCATCATGATGTTGACGAACGAAGTGGAGCAAGGAAAAGTAAGATCTCTCTTTGTATCTCTATGTTTTGACTGTGTGCTATTGCTTCTATTGACTCTTGTCCTGCTCATAAAACTAGTTAACTGAAGACTTGAAGTCGCTTTATCGATTGCTGATTGGTTGATCTCTAGGGGACTAACTATCTGATTGGTTAAATGTTGCTACTTTTGACCTGTTTCAAAAACGTTTATAAATACACGTCAATGGCAGAACAAGGCTTAATAATTATTGTGTTCAAGTATGCTTGTGTCAATTCTAAACAACCTCAGACTTATTTGAACTCCATTCATATATGTCTTTTCAAGGTACATCGTGCTTGGATCAGCCAAATATCATAACAGGGACTAAAGGAGTAAACCCCTGTTTTCCCAGGGGATAAGGGGCCGGGGTTTTCCGGGAAATTTTCTAGAATTGAGCCCCCATGAGGCATTTGGAAAGCAATGCTTGTGGTTTCAAAAGACACTCCTGCATTATCTCTTATTTTTTCAGATTAAATGCGTGAAATACTGGCCTGATCCAGGCACTGTCATTTCATTGGGCAACAAAGAAATATCAAACATCACGGAAAACCACACGCGAGACTACATCGTGCGAGAGATGAAAATAGTAGATTGCAGCGTGAGTTTGATTCGCATTTGTTTATATTCACAGTCTCACCTTACCATCACAACTACCTGCATCCCCTCACCCTAGAATTCGTTGTGCATATTAAGGCCATTTCTATAGTATGTTCGCAGATGATCAGTATTTAGCTCGCTTGGCATGCATTTAAATTGTACTGCATCAAAATAACGGAGTACAGTGGAACCTGTCTATAACGGTCACCTTTGGGATCTGAGGAAAATGACCTTTATCGACAGGTGACCTTTATGAGTTTTCCAGGTTGATTTCTATATTAAGTGTCATTTTGGGATTATGAAGAGTGGCCTTTACACGCAGGTGTCTGCTCTATAGAGGTGGCTATTAGTACAGGTTTGACTGTATTTCCTCAATTCGTTGGCAACCTAAGCCTATTTCATTCCGTTGTATTTTGTTTGTTTATGTGTTTATGTCTTTGTTTTTTGTTTGTTTGTTTGTGTATTTATTACTTCATAATATTAGTCATACATGAAAATCAAGGTACTATTACATAGGCATATCACCGATACATAAAGTTGTTGGATGGCAATTTAATTTAGATTTTATTCTCTGTAGAACGAGAAGAAGCCAGCCAAACCGCCACGAACACTCTACCATTACCAATACATCGCCTGGCCGGACCACGGCGTTCCCAGAGACCCCGGATCTCTACTCGACATGCTGGACAATGCCAACAAATTACAGGCCTCGTTCCAGTCTCCTGGTCCTGCCGTCCTTCACTGCAGGTAGGAAGGAGAATTTGATTGTTCTTATTGTAGTTTGACCTTAATATTAATTAATATAATTTATGGTAATATACGTACATTTGTCGTTTAGACGAAAAATGTCATATTATATGGATCGTTAAATTAGCTAGTTCCGTCGGGCATTTCCAAGAAAATGGCTGCAGTGAAACCTGTCTATAACGGTCACCTCTGGGACCTGAGAAATATGACCGAAGTTATAGACATGTTGGGGTTATGAAGAGTGGCCTTTACACACAGGTGGCTGCTCTATTGAGGTGGTCGCTCATACAGGTTGGACTGTATTCTCAAATTACATATTTTGTCTTTCAACTTCACTCTGTGGGTGGTGTTGGTAGGCCTGTGACTATTTTAATATACTTATGTCGTCGGCTTGTTCTTTTGCTTGTTGTATTTATTTGTTCGTTACGATATACCGTTCATTAATTTGTAAATATAAATTAAAAAAAAATTGTAATTGTGCAGTTGACCTTGTTGTTCCTGTATTGTTTTAAACATTCTATGTACAATTTGAGATACAATGTATACCACGACGCCCGATGAAACTAATGGACGTTTGTTGATATTTCAGTGCTGGAATCGGAAGGACTGGCACTGTTCTCGCTATCGATATCGCACTGACGATGATACGACATCGAGGTTGGTAACCAATACAAGATTCGAGGCTGTTCGTTTAAGTCTATCCATTGCATGAGAATTGGCTAAATGCAGTCCTGATGCATTATGGGATTTAAGCTACTAGAGTCACGTGTTTTGAACTGAAATTAACGATTTTTACAGCCAAGAACAATCTTTAAATTTAACCATCGCAGAAAAGAGTACGGTTGAATGCAATTTAGACCAAGCCGTGTTCTGGGGTCATCAGAGGTCAACTAGCATGAATCCTAAAATGCTTCAAGACAGCATTTGGTGTGTTGCAAACCTGTCACTTCTCCTTCTCCTGCTGGCCAGCAGCAGCAGTATCAAAAAATAATATATATATATATAGATATAGATTATTTGCTCAAGGAAGAG
>OFHS01003445.1:0-16958 GCA_900245855.1 Calvadosia cruxmelitensis | reverse complement strand
TGCAATTGCTGCAGAAAGAATTAGAAGATACGCTTTCGAAATCAGTCTGTAGCATCTCCAGAGTCAGAAATACAACACAGTGTTCTGTCTTCACAGCAGAATGATAAACTAACATATAAAAGTGCTCCAAAGTGTGCGTTCATCATCTCTGTGTCACAGGCAACTGTCAGCATTACGAAGCATCTACAAGCTTCCCAACATAGTTTCTAGCTTGTCTGCCAACTTTGTAATTGAAGCTATAATTCCAGAGCAAATCAGAAAGTAAATCTCATCAATAACACGACGCGCTGATTTCACAGCTCAAACATTGCTCGTCATTTCGAAAAATCAATGGCCCCGCAAGACCACGGCCGAATCACATGATTTTTGTGATCTATAGATAGCTCGATTTTCATTGGTTAAGTGGCAGCGCGAATTTTTGAAATTGAAAGGAGAAGAATTTTCTGTACAACTGTAACTTTGTTACTTTTATACTTATAAAAGTAATATAATATTAAGTTACAATTCCTATTTCATAAATAATGTTTTTATCTATTTAGTTTTTATTCCATTTTAGTTATTGCATTACTGTACTTTGGTGTACTATCACTATTACTGTCTAATCATCATTATTATAAATAATTATTTGTTTGTTCCATTTGTTTTACATTGTACAAGATATTCCATTTGGGAAAGTGGCATGTGGGAAAACGCTATCTCTGGCCTAGGGAATAATGTTTGGTGTTTGTATTGAAATAATAATTTTACCATTTTTATCTACTTTAAAGTAAATCAGAACACTACTATATTCCTGATTTATTTATTGCAGGTGTTGATCAATTTATAAAAATATACTAATATTATAAGCATTTGGTTCAAATTCCTACACCGTGAGTCAGCTCGTAGAGCATCTATGTTTTGAGTCAGTAGTTGATTGATTGAGTGAATGATCGATCAATCGATTGGTTGATGTATAGACACATGTTCAGTCAAACCTGTATTAGCGGCCACCTCTTTAGAGCAGCCACCTGTGTATAAAGGCCATTCTTCATAACCCCAAAATGACGCTTTCTATAGAAATCAACCTGGACTGAAAGGCCACCTGTCTATAAAGGTCAATGTCCTAAGGTCCCAAGGGTGACCGTTATAGACAGGTTTCACTGTACATGTAGATCGATTTAATGATAGACCGATCAATCAATTGACAAATAGATGGATCGATGGACTGGCAGTGGTACATTGATTAAATGACTGATCGATGGAATGCTGGATTTCTTTCCTCCTTGTTTACCATATTTATCGATTGGTTTATTTATTTATTTATTGGTCGATTAATGTAATTAGAGAGTGGGTGAATATATATTCTCTTTTGTTTACCAATAGGAGCACCATCCCTGTACTTGCACGAACAAAAGAAAACAATACAGTGCAACCCCGTTAATATCACCTCGGTTAATTTCACAACCCGCTTAATATCACTTCACTCTGAGAACCAAGCTCTGTCAGAATCAGCTATTTGTACCCGCTTAATATCATGACCCGCTTATTATCGCGATTTTTGACTGGAAAATCATAGTGATATTAACGAGGTTTCACTGTACAGTCAATTTGGCATTAATAGGGTCAAATAGTTGTTGTGCCGGATGATAATTGACATGACATGTCAATGTCTTCCTCATTAATTACAATGGGTTAAGTACTAGCTGATTGACGTTTACGGAAGTTGTTCACATATGTGTTACTCAAGCAATATTAATTACTCGCACACAAAAGAACAAATAAAATTAGCTAAAAACAATTACAACTCATTGACGTTTCTTTACCATGACATGACGGAAGGCTACATAAAAGACAGAAATTGGGAATGTGGAGATTCAGCACAAATTGAGTTAATTAAATATACGTGAAAGGCACAGGTGTGGCGGTCTCATCAAGCATTTACGTCACAACTCAGACCGCCAATCACCGCCCTCTGTCAGTCGCTATAAATGTCATGTATTTCGTAATGTCGTTCTTTTGCAATCTGTACTCTCAAGCCTTCGGACGGGCTGGCTACCCTCAGTCGTATCTGCCATAATTATATGTTCAACATTACCTTACACTCGCCTATTCTTGCATCAACACACAACATACATATCCTAAACAGGCATCACATGTTGGCCGGAGCAGAATACAATGGCATTGTTCTACCTGTGCAATTTCCTGCCACTTTAACAATCACTATCCTTGTATGCACAGGAGACACAGTCGGTGGTTGTCTTCCTCGTCCTCTGAAAACTTCTGTATCGCCTGCGATACATCAATAACAAATATCATCACCATTCTCGTCAATCATCACAGCATTCATCATCATCATCATCATCGTCATGTTATTGATAATCGTAGTCATTGTTGTTGGGATAATTATACATCCACCATTATACTTTAACAATGACCTTATGCTAAGATCATGAGTACAATTGTGTACTTCTTTTTCCTTTCTATTCTACTGATTTCAAATTGTCGCAGAAATTGTAAAACAGTTACCTGAATGAATGAATGAATGTCAATATATTTAACGACGGGAGCCCAATAAGCCAATGGCTTGTCTCCCTTGGGGCCTTCGACAATTAAAACCACAGATGACAACAAATATATGTGTTGGCTGGCCCTGGAGTCGAACCCGGTACGCCTGACTGGCAGCCACACGTACTAGCCTCTAGACCACATCTGTTAAACTCTATCACCATACTTATCCCACCCAGTATAATAAGTATTTTGGCCTTGGTGCTTGGTTGGTGGGAGGACCATTGGCTGCTGTAAAATGCACGATAGATCACCACGACAGAAAAGTACGTAAACGCTAAGGTACAGAATGCGTTTAACCATTCGTGAAAATGCGTTTAACCTAAGGTACAGTGCAATAAAGTAAAACGAATTTGATTTCAATTCTGAAATGACTTATTTTGTTATTTAACCCTTGTCCTGCTTACAAAACTAGTTAAATGAAGACTTGAAATCGCTTTATAGATTGCTCATTGGCTGATTGCTAGGGACTAGCTTTCTGATTAGTTATATGTTGCTACTTTTGACTTGCTTCAAAAACGTTTATATACGTCAATAGCAGGACAAGAGTTAATATAATAATCTAGTTTAGCATGTTATTTACAGTGGTTTGATATCTATCCTGTGGCTCTTTGTTTCCTTTATCTGCAGGTCTACTGATCTGCAATGTGTCTCCTTGGAAGGTGGTCTTCGCCTGGCATAAAGTATTCCCGTTATTATTGTCAATTACATTGTACTATTAAGAAGACAAATTACTTTTAGCGGTAATTTCGCTACTGCTGTATAGCTTAAATTATCTTCGAAATATTATTGTAGTACAGTGAAACCTGTCTACAACGGTCACCTTTGGGACCTGACGAAAATGATCTTTACAGACAGGTGGCCTTTCCGCTCAGGTTGATTTCTATAGAAAGTATCATTTTGGGGTTATGAAGAGTGGCCTTTATACACAGGTGGCTGCTCTATAGAGGTGGCGGCTAATACAGATTTGACTGTACATGGGTTTCCCAAATAAACAAGCATAATGTGCTTATGAGATTTTCCAGATCGTTTTCAAGTCTGTAATTTTTTGTAGTGTATTTTGAACCTTGACTTTATTGTACCTTGACTTGAATTGATTAAATAAATACAGTATCTGTCTACATCACAACAGCTGTCTTGCTCTGTTTTGTGGCTCTCTGCTTTTCACATTTTCTTCAAATTTGGGGACAGACAATTGTTGACAAAATCAAAGATATGTTGATCAAAATTACAGCAGGACCCCTACATAGTGGGTATGGTAAAACATTTCTGCCTAGAATGGGCGTGGTCATGGGCCCAGATTTTGAGACGTATGCATTCTAATATTCCTGTATCCGCCCTTGCTCAACAACAAGTTACATTTCACCAGAATACGATGAAAGAGGAAATAAAGATGAAAGGGCAACGGCGGAAAGTTTGGGGGTAGAAATTGAAAATGTGACATCACTTGGGATAGATGCTATACAGTACATGTTGTCCCTCATTTTCATGTGAGCCTCGCATGCATGCTGTCAAAATAATGTTCATCTGGGATTGTGAAGTCAGTTGTTGATTGATGGCTAAGTCAGTAGGAATATGTAGTAGCTGACGCATGGTCGGTGTGAACCTGATGTCGTCATTGTATACCGTAGTAACGTGATCGTAAGCATATATAGCCGTGTCATTTTGCAATCATCTTCTTTGCCGTCTGCATCTCCTCGTGACAACAACTCTGTCTGTCTTGTATTCTATGCTGTGCCTCACGTCATAGAGCTCTGGCACCAACAATCACATGTACTCCTTGGAACTCTGCCATCTCTCCCTGTCATTGGACCAGCAATTTGTCTCTCAAATATATAACTCACATTATCCCTGGAACAGTGCCAGATATTTAAAGTAGCTGTACATATAGTTCGATTCTAATTCTCATTAATGTGATGGGAAGGGTACGTTTAATTTGCTACAATTACACATTTTGAAACATATTTTTGTTTACATTTGATCAGTTGTATAATTCCCAATTCTCCTCAGGATCGTCATTTGCCAAAGCATGGGCAAACTTGTAACGGTAATCTGTTCCTTTTTATGACTGTAACTTGTAATTGCAAAGTCAAACCTGTATTAGCGGCCACCTCTATAGAGTAGCCACCTGTATATAAAGGCCACTCTTCATAACCCTAAAATGACACTTTCTAAAGAAACCAATCGGGACAAAAAAGACACCTATCTATAAAGGTCATTGTCCTCAGGTCCACAGAGGTGACCGTTATAGACAGGTTTCATAGTAATCCGTTACAAATAAAAAGTAATCTATACAGCACTGCACATTTTGCTTACCACCAGGTCGCATAACTGACGCTGAAGGTTGTTGGGATATAACCGGCGATGGCAATTTTGAAGTAATCATATGTGTTGGAGGCATCTTTGACCGAACGTCATTACTATCTTTCTGGTCTTCATAGAACGCATCAGGAACAAATATTGTATCTGTCATATCACGACATTCTGGAAATTTCTTTCTGATCGCATGAATGTTTCCTGATTTCCCATAGCAATGCACAAGTGGAATTATGCCAGCCTGCAAGCAGAGATCATTGGCTAATTGAATGGAATAGGCAAACAAAATGATCCCAATCTAGTCTATGGGTGCATAATTGGATAAAGTCAAACAAATAATATCAGGGCAATTATTTAAAAACGATGAGCAAGGTGTTACATTGGAACGAAATATAAAACTGTGCACAGGTAGGGAATTCTATTGCTTGAAACATTGGTTTGCTAGCCATGAAAGGAAAAAGTAACAATGGATTTCTATGTCTTCTGTTCTTCATAGAGCTCTTAAATGTCCAAGATACTGTGATAACCAAGTGTCACGAACCGTGGAAATACAGCAGAATTCTAGAACAATTTTTAAAGAGTTTTCACGTTACATTATCAAGCTAACATCGTTTTCATAGTCCAATTGCAATACAGTCAAATATGTTCTAGCGGAAACCTCTATAGAGCAGCCACCTGTGTACAAAGGCCACTCTTCACAACCCCAAAACGACACTTTCTATAAAAATCAAGCTGGACAGAAAGGCCACCTGTCTAAAAAGGTCATTTTCCTCAGGTCCCATAGGTGACCGTTATAGACAGGGTTCACTGTATTACAGGTTTTGTTACAGGAATTCCATATTTAATTCTTCATCATTCAGAATGAAGTCAGAGATCTTAGGTCTAAATTAGGGCAAGTTGCTGGGCCAATTTATCCAATATAAGTACTCAAAACACATGCTCTAGCCCATCAGTCTTGACAAACCTTTCCGGTAGCAGTTTCAAATATCAGAATGTTTATGTACCAGGATTCCCAATCATGTCAGGCCATTTAACAACCGTAGATCGGTATTGAGCTGGTAACACCAATACACAATATGCACAAATGGCAAATAAGACAAAGGTAGTATATTCAGATGAACAATATGCAACAGCTCCAGGGCTCTATAGACTAACTGTCAGCATCCAGAGTCAAGGATTATATATACATCAATACGAGGTTACATGGCTACGAGGTTATATCACTACAGATCGGTTCACTTTAGGCAAAGTGCTTTACGACCAGTTGACTGATGGTTAATACCGCTCTGGCAAAATTATGTCAACACAAACAACATACCTGTAATCGGACATCGTTACGATCCCCTGTGTCAAATTTCCTATAGATAGTAACATTGATTCCTTCATCTGTAGAATCGTTGCTTTCGAGAAAGTAATCTTTGTGTTTGTCAAAAACGATGGCTTGTGATGTCGTCACACAATCCTGAAATTAAAACCATGGCCAATAGATCTTTCTCACGAGCTACCATTATGGGAAAAACCAGTGCATTGTGGGGCATGTTGAGTGCCTGAAGCAGCAAAGAAACTGGGTTTCTGACCCATAATATTAACGGGAATTACATATTTAAGGAAAGTAGCGCAGTTTGAAGAAATCTGCATTAGGATCTAATCCAACTTTCTCCATATTCCGAAATCAGAGACATCAACCTTCCCCATAATGCACTTGCTTTTTCCAAAATGGTAGCTCGTGAAAAAGGTCTATTAACAATGTGTTGAAAATGATCGTGCTATGGAGAAGTAGAAATATCACAAACGTTTTCCTCAAAGTGAATTCTGAATCTACTCATTAATAGTGTATTTTATTTTCCCTCGTATTCGGCTGGGTACAAGTCATTACAATGATTGTAAACAGTTATCAAGAAATGTTTTTCAGAATTCCCAGAATCAATATTAAACAGAAATTATACAGTATACATAGCAAAGTAAATGAATTATAAAGCATTATGCAATTACATACCTAGAGTTAAAATTTTCTACATTACAAGCATGCATCTGTTAACTATCTACAGTACAGTAAATATCCTATCGTTAGATCTGAAATTAGAATTAAAGTTTCAAACTGTGCTAAAATTGCATTATTCCATTAAAGATGTTAGGTTGACAAATTTAATCACTTTTAAGTTAAGAACCTGGCAAGATTTTGTTCTTTCCGAATAGCAGGGTTGGTAAGGCATAACCGATTGTATACTTTGGCTGACAGTAAGCAAACCGAGTTTGCGCCAATCTGCCTTTTCGCTTTTCTTGTGGCGAAGTCCTGTCGTGATGCTGGTTTCATGCGGCCAGAAACGAAAGTGAATTCTTCCAGGATTTAGTTTGGAGCAGTGCTGTTGTGAGCATTCCAGCATAGTCTCGTGGCAGCATGGAGACTTCTTTGATGAAGTGTATGTGCTTCCTCGTGCATATCAATCATGGCGAATGGATTTCCAAGCTGCGTTGCATTTTGCTTACCCAAACAGCTGTAAAGTGTACGGCGATAACAGCTGTCCAGTCTCGATTGCAAAACCAGCAATCAACGACACAAGAAGGATGCTACAATACATTCCATATCATATGCTACATGGGCTACTCCTTTACATCACATGATCAAGCTGCTGTGACATTACCACGTGATTATGTAAATCACATCAATCAATGATAACAAATTCCAACAAAATCAGGATACAGTCAAACCTGTATTAGTGGCAGAGCTGCAACAATTACTTTTAAAAAGTAACTAATTACAACTACAAGTTACATTTCCAAAAAGTAATTAATCACAGTTACAAATTACTTTTTGCAAAAGTAACGCATTACAATAACAAAATACTTTATTTCAAAAGTAATTGTTACAAATTACTTTTAGAGTTACTTTAACGTTTATGTTGTTCTATACTGTGTATTACTATGTTACAACTAATAACAGTTACTTTATACCCTAACCCTTACTATGTTATACAGCACAGTGTACACAGATGTTCAACAGAGCCATCATCAATATCGTTTATGGGCCCAAGGCCAAACAGGCGGATTTCAGACGAATCGAATACAATTCTCAATTAAATTCGCCTTGAGTTCGTTGGTAATTCGCGGTTTGACGCGAATTATATTTAACAAACCCATTTTACCCGGTTTCATTTTCAAAATTCGCCTAGCCTAGGCGGATTATCCGCCTGAAGTGCGCCTTCGTGTCAAAGGGCGAATTACAAGCGAATTGAATGCGTTAGGGCTATCCCCCTCTGTGTTTATTTTTAGCAATCTGTCAGTAGAACAATAGCAAACCGGGGGTAATTGCTTCTTGTAATGTTGTAACCAGGGTAACGACGTTGAGGCAGACAGATTCTTGCCATGAGATGAAGGTATTTGCTGCTGTTTGAAGATTCTCAGATAACACAACATTTTCAGTAAGGAAACTCATCACAAGAGCTCTATAACAAAATTGTTTTCAAGAAATCACTTTTGACGTCAACATTGATGCGTTTCTACTTCTCCTTTTCCTCTCATTAGTCACAAGTTCACTGTTTATATTTGTGTGCTGCAAAACCGGCCGTGCTGGAAAGCGAGAAGCAAGGAGAAGTCCAGCTGTGAATGATGTAAAAACACCAACAACTAATTTATATCCGCCTGTTTGATGCAAAAGAGAATTGAGTTCGCTCTTGGAGCGGATTTAATTGAAATGTATTCGATTCGCCTGAAATCCGCCCGTTTGACCTAGGCCTTGGATACATAATATATTACGTGTTGCATACAATTAATTAATCGATTCACAGCTCTTTGAAACAAATTGATTGACTGCTGGTTTAACAACCCCACCAGCACCAGAGAAGTACCAGGTAACGTGTTCTAGCTTTTTTGTTCCTCGTTCCATGAATTTAAATATTACTATTCAGGTTTGCGGTTTGCAGCATCAACACAAATTATGCGTTAGCCATTCCACCTGCTGTAGACTCGAACCTACATCAAACCTACATTAAATTGACTCGCAGCTTCAAATACACTGGTATCTAGAGCTGAAATAACAGCTAACATACCAACCTTGAATTTAATTCGTCCCTTCGCATCGCTGTAAACGAAGACAAAATCCATAGGAATGGGATCTTCGTCGTCGTCTGGTTTTTGTTCAGTAGGTTCCATGAAACCAAACGTCATCCAACTAAACTCAGGTGCCAAAGTAAGAGTAATATATGCTGTATCTTCTCCATCCTTCGTCTGATCGGCCTTTTCAAAGAACCACGACACTTTCAACTCTTGATTTGCACCGAACTCGATATGAAATGGTCCGTAGCGCTTGCTGTTGGAAATTTTTGCGAGCAACAACAAAGCTAAGAGGACACCAAAATGTCGCCGAAGTGAGCTAGTACATGCCATCGTTGGCTACAGCTTGTTGGCAGGTTGTGTTCCCACGATATTTGTCAACGATAAGCCTACAAAACGTCCTGTAGTTCGTCTTACTTTCGTGTAGCCAGACGTGGTTGTTAGGCCTACAAATTGATGTGGCGTCCACTCATATTTGCTTTTAGTCTCTTTGTTCCTCTGCTCTTTTGCAGCATTGATGATTTGCCGCACAATAAACCCAGCACGTGGTCTGAGTTACTTTTCCTATTGTTTGGAACGGTTGGCTGCTCTTCTTGTGCTTTCAAAAATGCGTCAGTCCACAGACAAAATGTGTTCAATATCCTCTTAAACGTTAAGAAATGAAACGTTTACTCTCGCCACTGTAAACGTAAGAAGCAGCTGATGAGTATAATTATTTTATCTGACGAGTGACGAGTGAAACTTGAAAGAGAAATCAAGACAGATTCCTAAACCTCAGGAAAAGCCGCATGAATCGACGCACGTGAAAAAGCCACCAGGATACACATAAAAATGCTATGTAATAAATTGCAAATTGTGGTGAAATTGTACAAACAAAAATATTGGAACTCTTTTTCCTCGCACGTGGTGAGTACAAGCAACCAAACCGCATGTTTGATGCTATAAAGCGTCCCCAGACGACGCCAAATAATTGCTAATCAATGGCACTAATTAAGCCAACCAATAGTCTAATAGGCAATAATTATATACGGCAATAGTACAGCGAAGAGAATGTCAACCATGCATGCCGCGAGAATGTGACAAAGCAACCGTCATTGTAATGCAACCATAGCAAATAAATAAATAGTTTTTGATAGTTCACAATTTGTAGATAATTGTACACATGTTTTAGCATTTGCCAAATAATAACAAAATCTGTCCATGATACATTTGTCGTTATTGCTGAGTTTACAGCAAACAGTGCTGGTCCACAGTATTTTCTAATTGCCGGGTTTTATGTCCTGGGACTATGGTTCTCCGTGTTAAGCGTATGGAAGCAAAGGCAGAAGGCGTATAGGCGAGCTGAATTGCAAAAATGCCTGCCCGTCCTGGACTGCTGTTGCGCCAAAATCAATCCGAGCCTGTTTTCGCTAGATAACATAATGGACTAATCACATCATTATATTGTTTATAAATTGCAAATAAGCTTTTTTAATTTTTGACGTAGCTGTATGTAATTGGAAATCATGCTTGATCCCTTCCCCTTACTTGCTTGTCAATATTTTTATCAGATAAACATACTTACATACAAACATAATAATTACATGGTGCATTTTAAAACCTATATTCGCTGGGTCAATCGTCTTCCCAATAGTCCGTAACCTAACACGTTGGTCAGTAGAATTGCAATTTGATGTTCTCGTAGATCCTAAGATTGATTGGACATGGAATGACAATATTTTACAAAGCAGTGGGGCTGAGTGGGCTACAGTAGCAAAGGCATTTCCGTTTTGGCATGTCTTTCAGTGAAGTTTTAGTTGACAGTGATAGTTTCCTTGAAAGTACTGTACAAGTACTAGAAACGTAGCTTTACAAAGGGAAAAAATGAAAAAAAGAAAAAAATATGTGCAAAAGAGAAATAACTAATTAGATAGACTTGTATATTGTTGCAAGGTGCAACGACAACAGATGGACCATCAAAGTCACTGACTGGACACCCAGAGAATGGAGGAGATCACGAGGAAGACCACGGACGAGATGGCGAGACGACCTCACCCACCACCTGGGGTCAACATGGCCACAAATATAGCCCGTGACAGAGTCCGATGGATGATGTCCAGGGAGGGATTCCTCCTTCGGGAGTGAGCAAGCCCCGGTCAAGGTAGCAAGGTATATTGTTGCGAACTCACCTTCAATGTAAAAAAATTTTTTTTGTAGACTTTGGATATGTGAATAAACGATGATAATGATGATGACGACGATGATGATGGCTTATTCCAGAATAAAATACCAC
The DNA here is from genome assembly GCA_900245855.1 of Calvadosia cruxmelitensis. Taxonomy (NCBI): domain Eukaryota; kingdom Metazoa; phylum Cnidaria; class Staurozoa; order Stauromedusae; family Kishinouyeidae; genus Calvadosia; species Calvadosia cruxmelitensis. Next base: position 5,776 of record OFHS01003445.1, on the reverse strand, counting down.
ATTTAGTTCAATTTATTTCATTCATTTTACATGAATTATATATCGTGGGAAATCAACTTCGTAAAATTTCCAGCCAAATTAAAAAGATTGTACTGTAATGTAAATAAAACAGTAGGCCTACATTTTGCTAAACACAGATGCCTTTCTTATTTCAAAAACATTTATAATTTACAATCATATAATTAGTGTATCGTTTTTAGCTTATCGTTTTTATCGTTTTTTTTTGTATTATTTCTGCTATTGCTTTTATTAAGTACCTTTGTTTGAACAGCTCAATGCTGTTGATCGTCGCATGGCAACGCCCTTGACGGAGCAAAGACAGGACCACAGGACCATTCGATCGTTACCATGGAAACATCGATCGAATAATGAACAGGGATGACATTTTGAGTTGGTTTCCACTGTGGAGACTTCAAAGGCGACAGAAGTTTTCCGGGTTTGAACGGAATTCTCTGTTTGTTTGGCTGGCGTTGACTTAATTCTGTTGAGAAACGAATTTTTCACGCGATTGTACGATGATGGACATATTCTTGTTTACGTTCGCTGTGATCTTTATCTAGCCAGAACAAAATCATCCTTTCGAAGATGGCCGACGACCAAAACCAGACTGTCGATATTGAAAGCTACAACGAAGAAGACGACGATGCTGTTCCTTCCACATCAAGAGACACTGTCTTTGAAGGCCTTCCTAGTAAAGAATTACGTGGACACGGGCTCTCTCGACGCCGTATTAGCAGTCAAGGACGTCGATCCAGCACCCAACGAGAAACTGCTTTTGGAGGTCCAGATGATTATCTTTCGCCAGAGTTTGATATGGGCAGCTTTGATGACCTTGATTTAGAAGATGGAGGAAATCCAATTCAAGCAGAGAGAAATAATGCCAAATTGAGAAATCTCCCGAAGCCACTGTCAATGAAACGGTCTCTGAAAGCAAGAGGAACAGTCGGGACCACGAAACGCCTCAAACAACTTTCATGCTGGAAGATGCTGAAACTTCGCCTAGCAATGTGGTTTTATTTGGTGAAGGCCAGAATCAGAGACTGGTTTCGTTCCCTGGAACTCTGGAGAGGACACATGAAGGAAATCGAAGGACATTTCGGCAACGGTGTGGTCTCTTATTTCATATTTTTAAAATCGCTTCTCTTCTTGAATCTGGTCATCTTCTTTATCGAATTTACGTTCGTCACCGTCCCTCAGCTGGTGTACAGCGAGGGTCACTTGGAAGCTGTCATTGCCAACATTACCAATGGCACGAAATGCAGTGCAGCGATAGGCAGCACATCGACTCCATCGAGGTCTGCGGCTGACCACATCTTGGATTTTTTCACAGGCCAAGGCTACATCAATACAACACTGATGTTCTACAGCAATTACGACGGTTACACATTTAAACATGACTCATTTAATTACAACATGCCGCTTGCCTATCTCCTTGTTGGCTTTGCCTATTTCGTTTGCAGCCTACTCATGATGGTCAAGAATTTATCTCAGGGCTTTACAGACAGTGTTATTGAAAGTGGCGGTCTATTCTATTCTTATTGTAATAAGGTGTTTGCTAGCTGGGATTATTGCATTGTCAGCGAAAGTGCTTCAAATCTCAAATGTCTACATGTCTATCAAGACCTGCAAAGCGAACTCTCCGAGGAGGAGCGGCGAGAGAAGATCAGAAATCGCACCAGGAAGGAGAAATGCCGCATCTACACTCTGAGGACGGTGATCACGGTGATTGTCTTGGGTATCCTAGGTGGCTCCGTGTATCTCATCATCAAAGCAGTGGAAGTCTCTACTGACCCTTCCTTCACCAGAGAAGGGAATTCTGTGAAAGTCATCTTGGCCCGTTGGGCATCCTCTTTGACAATAACCGGTCTGAACCTGGCGCTCCCCACATTTTTTGAATTATTGACAGAGGTAGAGGAGTGGAGTCCTCGAGTCGAGGTAGCTATCAGCTTGTGGCGTGCTGTGCTGCTGAAGTTGGCCTCGTTGGCTGTACTCATCATTACCTTATACACAACTTTCAATAGTCACACCTGTCAACAGTGCTGGGAGAATCAGTTGGGAGCGCAGATGTTCAATCTAATTTGGGTTGATCTGGTAGCCAATGTTGCAGCTACAGTTGTCGTGGAAACAGGGCGAAAGTATGTGTTTCGGCACATGAGTCTTGGCTGTGGTTTTGGCAAGAAAATTGGTATGCAAGAGTTCCAAATCCCTAAAAATGTCCTTGAAATTGTCTACGGTCAAGCACTTGTTTGGATTGGCACTTTCTTCAGTCCCTTAATTCCCGTTCTTGGATTTCTCAAGTTAATCATCATGTTTTATGTCAAGAAGATCAGCTTAATGTTCAATTGTAAGCCAGCGTCAAAGCCCTACCAAGGAGCTCGATCTAACTACTTCTTCACGTTATTGCTGCTGCTAACGTTCCTCTTGTGCCTGGTGGGCGTTGGCTGGGGCATAACGCGGATTCACCCCTCCTGCTGTGGTCCATATGCCAACCTACAGTGTGATACTAGCAAGCGCATGCTGGATGTCGTCAAGGAGACGATTGACGATTGGCCTTCCTGGATTAGATCTGTCAGAGATTTTGTACAGACGCCATCGTTTATCATCCCATTATTTGTCATCATCTGCTTACTGCTGTATTACTTCAGAGCGATGACCGTTGCCCACGAGCGCATGATCGAATTGCTGAAAAATCAACTGGTAATGGAAGGCCGCGATAAGCACTTTTTGATGGAGAGGTTTTTGCTTGCCTCAAGACAAGAGAGGGCGAGGCGTCAGCGACCTTCTGAGTAAACTGAATCTGATGAATTTGCTAAGATATTGCATATTTCTGTGGTGTGTGGACTGTGGTATACCCTTCGAGAAGGAGAATATTTGTATAATTATATATACCGGTAATCAAGTTAGTGGGATATTTATATTGATAATTGAATGATGCGTGTTTGAGAATGCCACTGCGATTCAAATCCCTTTTGTTTTTGCATCAGAATGAATGGCAGCTGCAATGTTGTGGTAGTTACAATGTCGATTTGGTTGTCGTGCCAATTCAATTCATAGCTCAGTTTAGCATTGTGCAATAGCGTTCTCTTGCTGTTATGTTCTCAACATGATCAAATCAAGAGACATTTAAGAAGATGTAGGTTCTCAACTATAGGATATAAAATGTCAGACAAATACTCAACAGGTTATGACGACGGTAATAGCACCTCTGAATCAACATTACTACGCACTTACCATTAAGACAGATATCAGAACGAGACAGACATGAAATGGAGGCTTCCTCATATTAACACTTGCTGAATAGGAGTGCACAACGCAAACCAGTTTCCTTGCTCTGCATTGCAAGTTGCTCTATAAGTCTAATATGGAGTCTCAGACTATCAACAGCCTATCACATCTTCAATAGTTGAAAATTGCAAATGTCCAACGTAATCTAACAACCACCTGTCTTCAATGACCACCTGTCTTAAAGACCGCCTTCAAGTTGCAATAATTATGGGCTGGCACATTACCATATCTAAAGCGACCAGCGACTTTCATATCCATCTGGTCGTCCGTCTAATTTAGTAAATTGTAGTGTTTAACCTCCAACTGAAAACTAAGTGGTGGTCTCTTGACACAGGTGGTCACTGAAGAAGGGTGGTCATTAGAACGCGTTAGACTTTAATTCGAATACAATACAGTAGTGATTATGAGAACGGGTCTAGTAGAGAGCCGAATTCTAGTGTAACACCGGTACTATAACCTCTGATAATGAGACGATGTTTGGCTGGAAAACAATATTACAGTAATGATATTAACCTGGTTGCAGCGATGTGTTTCGGTTCCTCACTTGATTACGTAGCACTGGTGTAAGTATAATCGACGCATGTTTAATCATGAAATATAAGAATGATGATGTTGGGTGCTGTTCTGTTCTTGTACAGTCAAACCTGTATTAAGCGACCATTTAAAGGTCCATTGGAAAGTGGTCTCTTAACACAGGTGGTGCTTTAAGGCAGATAATTAATAATTATACATTAGTCCGTGGGAACGTCAAGCACTGGAAGTTGTTGGTTCTGCTGGGATCTTGTCGTGACGATTGCATTCAATTTCAAATATATAGCTTTTATTTTATGTAAGCAACACGAAAGACAAATACAAAATACGTGTGTTCATTACGGAGATATTTGAGGTGAACGTTTCCATATCCGATCCGATATGTAAAATTGTAATCTAATTCGATATACCACGCCCAGGTTGTCATATCGGTGAATCGAGGGCCGAAGTAAGGTCCCCAGCATATCGCTGCCTATTGCTTAGGACAGTCTATATAGATAGCCCCTTTAACATCACATCGGTTAATATCACAACCCGCTTAATATCACTTCAGTTCGAGAACAAAGCTCTGTTAGAATCAATTATTTTAATCCACTTAATATCACTGCTCACTTATTACCAATTAGATTTATGACTGGAAAGTTATGTAGTGATAATAACGAGATCGTACTGTTACCAAGAGCAGTAGACGATTTATAAACTGGACCCTTAAACTTCTCTTCAACTTCATCATCATATACGCATCTGTATTTTCAAAATCAATTGAAACAGAAAACATATATAAAAGGCACAAATGCACTTACACTACACGGTTAAATTAGTAAACGCTGCCAGCATTTTAGGGTCCATGACCAGTGGGTGTTGCTTGCCAATTTTTAGATTATGATGTGAAATATTGTAGCAATTAATTTTGATAGTCGTAATATTAGGCCTGTTTTGACTGTAATATTTATTTGAAATATGTATTTTATTAAGGTTAAGTTTTTATCTACTGTAGTAGTTGCAAGTAAAGTGTATTTTTCAGTTAAGTAGATTGAAATTACTTCAAAAAATAGTAAATAAGTAAATTAGTTCCATAAGCTTTTTGATAGTTTTGATTTAAACAAAGTGAATGATGATGCATCAGCAATCTCTTGCGAAAGTAAGTTCCACTTTCGAACTACGTGGTTGAAGTAAAAATAATGTCGTGCATTTAGCTTTGAATTGTCAACACGAAACCTCCGATTATGTCCACGAGTTATAGTAGCCAGAAGAACAACAGTTTTAGAAAGTTTACGTTTGACTTTGACATGAAGGACTTTGTAAAAGAAGTCACTATCATCATCATCATCATTACGCATCTTTATTGAAAAAAATAACATTCAAAGAATACACATGTAAAAGGCATGCTTGGCACTTACACTACATGCTGGATTATAATAAGTTATTTACAATATAGCCTCGATCACTCTAGTTCTAAATACTGCTAGAGTATGTGATGTGACAACTTCATCTGGGAAAGAGTTCCATAGACGGATGACACGAGTAGAAATAGTAATGACGGGCATTGATATTCGAAGTGTTCACTTCATAGCGGAAACAATGACCATGAGTCTGGGTGTTGTGGGGCTTTACGTCCTCTGGCAGTTTGATATCCACTCGTCCATGGACATAGCACATATCATTTCATATCATATTTCACATCATATTTTTCATATCATTTCACATTTCATATCATTCTCATTATCAGAAGAAATTGTTAGCTCTAAGTCTCTTCCAGAGTTTAAGAATAAAGTAGTTCCATTTTTAACTAATGATTAGTTTGAATTATCCGTATAGTATTAGTGTATGTACAGTATAACCATACCTTCTATACGTGTAGTATTTGAAATTTTTTCTCAACTCCATATATATATATATATCATATCACATAATTTATCATCTATTTTATCATCATCATCATCATCATCATCATCATCAT
>OFHS01003442.1:0-10797 GCA_900245855.1 Calvadosia cruxmelitensis | reverse complement strand
ATAATACAAAAATTAATTATAACTAGCGCTAATAATAAATGAATGAATAAATTAGTCATAATTACAGTTACAATTAGCCATATTTACAAAGACATTACTCCTCAAATCTCCATATAGAAGTCAACAGCAGCTTAAGTGATAAGTTGATAACACCTACATGTTGTTACTTGTTAATGACAATCTCAAAATATTACTATACGCACTACCTCACTAAAATGACTACGTCGTATGACACATGTCTCTACTTGAAGCCTCAGTTGGCAAAAACAAGAGTGGATGCAACAAATGAAAGTAAATTCACATGGTATGAAGTATGAACACTCGATTTTGTTATACTACCATTTAATCACTATCGTATTATATATATGTATTTGAAATAAGTAAAAAAGTTTTCCAAATAATACACGAATAGAAGGCGCATTTAGCGCACTTATACTAATCGGTTTATAGAATTAGTTGATATTATGTCTGATAAATTCAAGTTACAAGTTTAGCGAAGTGAGTTTGTTTTTAAATTGCACATGACTCTTCACAGTTGTTATTTCTTCTGGTAGGGAATTCCAGAGACGAATGACACGATTAAAAAAATAATGATGCCTCAGATTTCCTTTAGCAGTGTCTACATGAAAGCGCATTCCGTGTCCTCTTGTTCTCGATGTTTGGGCCCTAACAGAGCTTGGGATCTTCAAGTTGACTTGGCCACGAATAACTTTGAAGAATAGACAAAGATAAAGTGTTTTTCGACGTGATTCCAAACTTTGAATCCCGTCGTTATACATCAAGTAGTAAGTTACAGTGAAACCTGTATAGGCTATAACGGTCACCTTTGGGACTTCAGGAAAGTGACCTTCGTAGACAGGTGGCCTTTCTGTCCAGGTAGATTTCTATAGAATGTGTCATTTTGGGATTATGAAGAGTGGCCTTTATACACAGGTGGCTGTTCTATAAAGGCGGCCGCTAATAAAGATTTGGCTTTAACTAATTTATGCATATATCTACTTATTTGGGTTGAAAACCAGTGGAAAAGAAAGATCATGCTTGTCTTGTAGTCTCGTAAGTAATATTAACATGGGAACAAAGCATGTCTTGTTTGGTTTGTCTGCACTTAACAAGCTGTGTCTGGCTAGTCACCAAGATCAATCCTAAATGTTTCTGTCGATTTCACAGTGCCAACTCATTTTAGAGAACTAACAGCTACGAATGTACAGTCAAACCTGTATTAATACATATTTCGCATGGAATGACCAATTAGCGGCTACCTCTATAGAGCAGCCACCTGTGTATAAAGGCTACTCTCCATGACTTCAAAAATGATACTTTCTATAGGAATCAACCTGGACAGAAAGGCCACCTGTCTATTAAGGTCATTTTTCTCAGGTCCAAAAGGTGACCGTTACAGACAGGTTTCACTGCACTGAAAAGTCGAACGCAACCGATACACATCATTCCTTACCAGCTTGTTGTTGTTGCGGCTCACTTGGCTGTGATTCTTCTTCTTTGTCTGTACGTCTGGGATCCACTGTTGACGTATCTGAACAGACAAATTCCTGTGGACTTGGAATACCAAGTGATGCTTCAACTTTCCCAACAGCAGACGAAATGACATTTTCAAATGCATCCCAACCCCAGCCATCATTATTCCATTCTTCTGGTGCTTTATCATCCTCAGGGGGAGCATCATCAACATGATGACTTCTGAAGAGAAAAAGATTACAGTTGTATACAGTATGTTTATTCAGGCTACCATTTATCAGCAAGAAGCTTCTTTTCAGAAAGCTGATACAGTCAAACCTGTATTAGCAGCCACCTCTATAGACCAACTACCTGTGTATAAAGGCCACTCTTCATAACCCCAAAATGACACTTTCTATAGAAATCAACCTGAACAGAAAGACCATCTTTTTATAAAGGTCATTTCCTCAGGTCCTAAAGGTAACCAATGTTAATATAGACAGATTCCTAGTAATACAAAAGCAATAATTTACAAGATAAAATGGCTATGAGTAATAAATACATCTACGATGTAATTATCAATTCTACGCAGACTACCATATCATATTTACACTTAATACAACTTTGAAAATTATTAAAGTAATGTTTATAGAAGTAAAGAACAAAACAAAACTCTTGTAGCAAATGACGCAGAATACAGTTATATCTGAGTATATGGCCTGTCTGCATTGAAAGTTGATACTGTGGCGGTCTCATCAAGCATTTACGTCACAACTCAGACTGCCAATCAGCGCCCTCCGTCAGTCGCTATAAATGTCTTGTATTTCGTAATGTCAACTCTCTTGCAATCTGTACTCTCGAGCCTTCGGATGGGCTGGCTACCCTCCGTCGCATCTGCCAAATGTATCCTCAACTACATCTACCTGCCTCTGTCTTCGATCTACACACATCTACAACTACTTATCCTACAATACCATCAACAGAAATACTGGTCAATACCACTCTTGGCTAACAGGCTAAATAATCAGCAGTAGCGGCACCAAGCACCTCTAAGGAACGGGAGATCTTTTGGGAATTATTGTGGCATTGAAACACCTATGCAACCTTGTTTTACAAATGAAAACCATGACCACAAAATGAAATAAAATACTATGGATCAATTGAGAAGCATTAATCATTGTCTATAAATAAGGATCTGCAAAATAGGGGACGTCGTCCAAATCTACACACTTGAGTTTCCTACTGCAGGTTGTGTCCTTCCAGCTACTGGAAGAAGGGTTGGTAATTAAGGTTACTAGGCAACTGTTGGAATAATTAATGTAACCTCATTTGTGATTGGCTTATCCAACAATAGAGGTGTAAACTCTGTCATATGATTGACATTGTAATCCTTGTGACTTCAGCTTGTTCGGTTTATTTATTTTTCGTTCCGAGCTTTTGCTGAATAGGACTGTCTTGATTTTACTACAATTTGATATCCGTGCTGTGTAAGTCCTCGGTTAATTCTGACAGCAACAGCCACCAATGATAAACTAATAATCATGATAATGATGATTAAGCTGTTTGGTGACCATCAGTATACCCACTTTCACATTAAAAAATTAATCGATACATATAATAGAGCACATACTTTGGCTGCTCTACGATGACTCCTTCATCTTTATTATCCATCTGTGACGCTTTATTAGGTGGAAGTTCTTTTTTGGTCTCTTCAGTCTCCATTTTATCCATTTCATTGCCTACAGTGTTGATATCCTGTTGTGGTTGGGTCTCAGTTGATTTGTCTTCTATTCCTTGTTCTGGATTCTGTAATATTTCTGGTTCATTCGTTTTCACGTCATTGCTGGCAACAATAGAAAGGGATTCGATGCCAGGTAGAATGGCCTCAGCCGTTTGAGCTTCATTATTTTCAGAAAAGGTATCTTCTACTGCGCTATCTTTTGATAAATCAGGAATTGGCGCAGAGATGTTTAGTAGGCCTACGGCAGGGGAGTCCGTCGTCTTATCCTGCATAATCGAGTCTAGTTTGCCTTCAGGCTCACAAGATGGTGTGTTTGTATCAGCATCTGACGTAGGCAGACTCATTTTTGGACTAATGCTTCGTATTTGTTCCTCCTCCTTGTGTTTTTCGCTTGGCACAGTTTGTTGTTCATCTTGTTCCTTGGATGCATCAGCAGCAGTAACATCTGGTTGACTTCCATCAGTCTTTTCAGCATCGTTCTCTGCAACATGTTCATCCTCTCCTTCATCGGCACTTTGGAATTCGTCTTCTTCACTATCTGATACATAATCTGCCATTTCAAGCGAATATGTGGATAGAAATCCCCAATTACTTTCAATCGTGTGGTTACCCTCTGAAAAGTGTCCTTGTTCAGTCGATCATCTGTTTTGAAGACGTGTATTCACTAATAAGAGGCCGTCACGATTTCAACAGAGGCTGCATTCCAAAATGGCGCCGGGTGATGTTTGTGTGCGAGATAGAGAAATCAGATCGCGTTAAATATCATCAGATAGAGGATGGAAGACTTGGTTTCATTCGTTTTAAAAGAGCTAAATAATTCAGTTATTGACATCAAGATGAAAAGCCTCTGTTTGGTAAGTTATACTGCAAAATTGTGTAGCAGTGAGCAGGCCACGCGGCGGCGGGAGGTGCAAAATTTGGTACAGTCAACTCCGCCAATAACGGTGCGCTGGGGGCCTTCCAAATTTAACCGTTATTGGAGAAATCCGGTATAGGCAAAACAATGAAAATGACGTAATCTTTTGTTTTATTATAACATATAGCAGCAGAAATCAGCTAGCACATTAGATAATTATTGCACAATTGCCAGTTACGATTGAAATACTACGTAATGGTTGTCTGACGGAGAGACTAAAGAGCTACAGACTCAATTTCGTCCTGTAATGCCATCAGCTTCATTCTGCTGCTTTCTTCAACTGAAGCATGACTGTCCATGTACAAGGATATTACAGAATTTGCGTTCATGACCTCGAAGCTGAATCAATATCGAGCAAACTGATTTGGAGGAACTCAAAACCGATAATTGCGAATTAGTTGTCATTTGGGGCCAGAATTAAAAACCGAAATAGACGAAAAACCGTTATTGGCGACACCGGTATTGGTGGATATATTTAGCAAAGGCAGACCGTAACAATCATTGGGACTTCAAAAATTCACCGCTATTGACGAAATTCCGGTAATGGCGGAACAGTTATTGGCGGAGTCGACTGTAGGCGTAGCAGTGGAAGTTTGTTTTTCGTACGCTGAAGACTGCGCCAGATAGTGCTGTTCCAAGCCTGCACCACGCCAATATACGGAAATTTTAGCAGTGTTTAGTACCAACCTTGTACCAACCAGAGTAGCGACAGCCATTGTTCTTGTCACTAGGTGCGCTGATTGGCTTAAGCCGCTCACATGATCAAATGGGGACAGCATCAACATTTCGCCGCATGATTCCCGTACTCGCGCAACTAATATTGACATCGCAAAATTCGCTGAAAATTACCTTTAAATGGCCTTTCTACCACTGAAAGTAGCCTAATAACACGGACATATCCTTGGCAAAGGTCCTCCTACCAGCTATGAAACAATTTTGAGTTTAATTTTAGAAATATTTTCTTGCCCAACTTTAGATCAAAACATCACCGCTTTGTTTCCCTCGGAAGACGTTTTTGGGGTAAAAGTCCTGATATATATGACACAAAGAGGCAATATTACTTCATTTGCAAGAAAACTGACAAAAATAAGCTTCAGGGAGAAAGAATGAAGCGAGAAAATGAGCACAAGCATGCAAGCGCCTCGACCGTGAACCGTGCGGATCAGGGACAAAGCTGTGACCGGCCAAACACTGTTGTTTTAAAACGTCCGAATTTTAAATCGATTAATAAAATCTGAATAATATTGTAACGGTGTTGAAGCTAAATGGCTGCTCTTTTCAATGGCATAGTTTTTAATCCATATATGCCTTGCATCGCCGAATAAACACGAGTTAAAGTGAGCTGACTTTAACAGAGCTCAGTACGCAGATCGATTGCGTGACAAAACATTTGTCCCCATCTCCTGCTGTGCTGAGGCCACTGTCGCTACTCTTCTTATAGATGACTCTGGTACCAACTACTCAAATCTCCTGCGCCGCTGTGCGCCAGTTTCTGGCGCAGAACCCCTGCTCCACTCCGAAGATATTCGCCGCAACATACATGTTTTCCACTGGGGGATTGTTATTCTTTTAGTCTTTTAGGCTACTCGGAGTTCTGACTGTATTAAACTCTGTTGCTTTGTACAGAAAGAAGTTGAAAATCCCACAATTTATGTGGCTGACCTTGAGACACATGCTAGAAAGAGCATCAAAGATTCAGGTAAACATTGTACGAAAAAGATAGTTAATTGTGTAATATTGTAGCATGGGAAAGGGGGAGATCAGGTTGAATTATTCACATTTTCAGGTCTAAAACATGGAAAAGCGGAAAAATTTATGGAAGAAAATATGGAATATGAAGAAAGAGGTTCATTGTTTGTCAGATCAACGTAAAGTGATTGCCGTTGAAGAACTTGTTGCTTTGAGCGGGTGAATTGTACTACAGAGCAAGTTGAAGAGTTTTAGAGGGATTGATAATTTGATATTTATATTTATCACAATATGTTGCTGTTCCCATATAGGGAGAGATGGCAGGGACTACACAGGATCAGTCGATCACCTTGAAAGAATGGCTCTTCATTCTAAAAATATCTACAAATGTCACTAATTTGTTAACACGGGAGTATATGATGTTGCTGGAATAAGCGGATTTGCACAAATTTGAGCTGCTACAAAGTTGTTTTGGTTTGAAATCTATTATCTCCATGTCTGGGTTATTGATCCAGCTTGTTTCTAAAATTGGGCTAAAGTTGAGTTCCTGACGTGGTCTTGTTACGTGTAGAGTTGCCTGTATTCTGATACTTTGAACAACAAGGAGCTCGTCCCATTTGTCGTGTAAAATTTCCCAGTGTAAAATTTAAAACAGCGTAGGATTTAAAATTGACAAAATGAAGGGAATAATTACAACAAGACAATAGTCCATAGAAATTTGATTGACACAACAAGAACAATAGGCGATGTGTAAACGATGCAACAGAGACCAATCACGACGAACAGCAGACGAAGAACAGGATACGACAAGTGGACAACACAGCGACGATTGAAGACCACAGACTTGCACACTGTGAAATTATACTTTGACGATGAGACAGGAACAATAGACGACGTGTCAACGATGCAACAGAGACCAATTTCAAAGTACTGCAGAACATCTGCAAGGATGAAGAGATCATTCCATCTTTAAGATTGAAATAAGTTACACAAATCAACCACATCCCACGACTAGTAGAATCTTTATAACTAGCTGGTCTGCGCTGCTAACGCAGCTGCGTCCAGCGTCGTTGCTTCGCATTTGAGCGGAGGTTAATTAGTCCAGTACAAATCACAGTTTTTGGTTTTAGCCCATATAGCAGTAATTTAGGAACATTAGAAATAGCTGGTACGACCTGTTACACCGATTCAGCCAGCGTCGAATGCTGCCTATTGTTTCTCAAACTCAGCTTCTGGTCCCAAGAGACTGAAATCGATCCTTTCGAATCATTCGAACGCAACGGTTTGCAAAAAGCAAGCAAGGCAAAATGAAGATGCCCGTTCCACAGCAATAATTTAATCAAACTTGCAGAAAACATAGCTCGGTTTCAAGGTGGCCTTTTCGAAAACGGCTTCGTTATATTTTGTACCAATTTGTATTGTTCAACTTTGACCTGGTTTGAGCGTTCGAGCTGTGCGGTGTGTTTTGAAAACCGTGCACAACCAGAGCCGTGTTGTTTTCCAAAGGTCGGAAAATCCGTACTTGCTAATGAGTGGCAGGTGCCTGGTTTTGAACAGACAAACAAACAAACAAACAAACAAATATACAGACAGACACGTGTGAAATATATATATAGATTTTCGATTGCATGCCTAACACTACAATCCATGTAGTATGGTATTAAATATCACTGTATGCCCTAGGCATTTGGAGGCGTTGTTTGTAATGGCTTTGTTCTCTTTCAGGCTATTTGGTTGATGTGCAAAATATAATTTTCCAGCAAATGATAAAGTAAGTTTGCCCAGAATTTTACGGTCATTCTTTTGATGTACAATTACATCTATCTTAACACTTATAATGCCGGCCTTTATCACAACTTGGCTCGCCAGAGGCCAAGGTATTTCTCGATGAGCCACACGAAAACAAACTGCTTGTTTTAACCTTGATTTTCTAGTGCATCGCTTTTCCAACCAGGTAGCAACTTTCAAGCAATAGTATAGGAAGAGTAAGCTTTCAGATATACTTGTCTTGTATTCTTGACTTCAAAAATCGTTTCACAATACTTGCTCAACGTGTTGTAAACAGCAAAATGTTCACAAATTTGAGAATAAACTTATCCGAGTTTGATGTTAAGCAAGAATTTGGAGCACAAAAAAAGTGGACGTGCTATCTCTCTTTGCGTATAGCTCGCACACATTTGACCAGAGTTACCAGATGACCATATCTGTGTTTCTATAGTTAACAAGTAGCTTTCAAAGCAAAAGACAATGTTATGTTTTGCACGCCAATTTTCAAATTTGGACAGTCTATGCGTTTATAATTACATTTGTTACGGAGATGGTAAAGGTTATTATCAACTTGAAAGGCGAACTCGAAGACCTCAGCCTAAGCGATAAAGTTTCCGGGAAAAAGCAAGAGGTGGACAGAGACTCCTGTTCCTCAACCAAGTCAAAGATTTCACGGACCTAAAAACTCCAAGAGCTATTTGGGATTCCGCGCGAAATCGAACTTTGAAATGTACAACTTGAGTCGTCGAGAGCCGCATCGGCTATGGCACTACAAGAGAGAGAGAGAGAGAGAGATTATCAACTTATCAGACCTTGAAGACAGGCCTTATTCTCGACTTTGGATACCGTGGTGGATAATTTGCCTGTCGCAAGTTAACTTTGTAAATGCACTGCAAGCTGCTTGTATGCATAATGTTGACACATAGACAGATTTTGCGATTGCAATGTAATCCTGTTAATATCACCTGTGTTGTAATAGCCTCTCTTGTATGTAAGTTTGTTTGATTGTGAGGTGGACCTCATGGTTTTTCAGACCTAAGATGACTGACTTGAAGCACACACTCGTGTAGTCTTTGTGTAGTGTCCTTGGAGTTTAAGCTTACAACAACCTGGGTTAATATCACGACCCGCTTAATATCACTTCAGTTTGAGAGCCAAGCTCTGTCAGAGTCAGCTATTTAGTATTATTCTTAACTGTTTACCTATAGAGTTTCATGGATATTGCATATCTGATTTGCATGCGAGTGGCATTCACTCTAGCAAAATCATACCCTGAGTTTTTAAATAGAATGGGAAGTCCTTCAGCATTTCAAAACATGTTCAAAATCAAATAAAATTAGTATTCCATGTTTGACTTATGTCATTTAGATATTAATTTAGATACTAATTAGTATACCTGCAAACTAGTATAATTCAATTCCTATATTTTGAAGGTTAATTCTCGTTTTTATTCTCTGTTGAGGTTGGATCAGAAGGAACATTGCTCGGTAAAGGAGCCTCTTGATTACATTAGAAAGGCACAGGTGAGAATACAATGAAACCTGTATTAGCAGCCACCCCTATAGAACAGCCACCTGTGTATAACGGCCACTCTTCATAACCCCAACTTGATACTTTCTATGGAAATCAACCTGGATGGAAAGGCCACCTGTCTATAAGGTCATTTTTCTCAGGTCCCAGAAGTGACTGTTATAGACAGGTTACACTGTACTGTTCTTTAGGTAAGAGCATATCTTGATATGAATTTTTTGGGTTAGTTTTCTGAACTTTCAAGCATGTGAGACTTGTAGTGATCCATATGGGGAACTACTCATAGCTTAGTCTCAGTTCAGACAATTTATATTTTTGGTAATATAGTCTGCCTGCTCTGTTATGCAAGCTTACTTGTTTGCTAACTGCCAACTTCAGAGTAATGTGCTTAGTTCGAATCAATTGCTGTCTGATGAGACGCTTCGTTTGCACGGAGACAAGTTGTGCAAGTTGTCAAATGACGATTTCATGAATTGAGTTGCAAAACAAAATTCGATGTAAACAAATCCTGTCGCAACTGCTCACGTCGGAACTGAAGCCGTTGTTTTCAATCATAGAACCTCTTCCATAGAACCTCTTCCGTAAACTGACCAGCGAGACAACGGCTTAGGATAATTTATTGATCGTCAGTCTTGTTGAAACTTGAAAATGCTACACAACAGCAGCGAAATGCGAGACAAATTTTGGATTGTTTTGTCGCAAGACAGCCTTCTTGCTCGACCAATTTCCTTTAGAAACTAGCCGGCGAGTTAGCACTGAGCTGTTCTCGTTGGGAACGTTTGTTGAAGTCAAACAGTAAAAACAAATGGCTTGGTAACACAGGTGAATGCTGCACATATGACGGTTTTCTCAAATTAATTTAATGGAATTTTCGTATCGGCTATCGGCCGATATGCTTTTATTATATCGGGCCGATGACCAATATGAAAATATCGCCGATAAATCGGCCGATACAAATACCGATACGATTATTGGCTCATCCCTAGAGACAAGACAGAAGCCGAAACAGAGTCTTTTTGTACAAAGTGTTTGCATTCACAAATCAACAGCTGATTTGTCAGTCTATTGTAATAGATTAGTCAATCAGCGGACTTATTGGTCACTTTTTGCCTTTGTCACAGCTTGACATTATTACATTGTGAATTTGGCAAAACGTTTTGCTGTTAAAATTTTGTTTTGTTTATAGCTTTTTGCCAAATTAAAAAACCAATCCTCTGACCCCTCAGATAAGTAGTCACTTAAGTTTCAATTTATTTTTTAAAAAGGCAGCGGCTGCTATTTAGAAAGACTCTAGTTCATGCAACTAGCCGCTTATCAAACTTGAATTTTGCCAGTTTTGGATCCATACTATCTTTATCCATCCATGCTGTTTCCTTTGCAGACTCACTGGGAAAGATGCTTGTTAAAGAGCGTGAATACCATGTGTACGGAATTAGCACTACCACTGTCTAGAAAGGTTAGAATGATAATTGATCTAAGCAAATGTAAACTGGTATGTCAAGTATTGTTGGCCATCATCATCATTTGAACATTGGGATAATATTGATTGAATAGATTTTCACTCATTCTCCATAGTAGACAGTCAATGCAGAATTGTATAATTTTTTTTTTGACTCACGGTTACTATGGTAACGTGACGTCTATGCTATGAGAGGGGGAAAACGGAGTGTTTTTTTTTTTATTCACAAGCTCACATCATCTA
>OFHS01003441.1:5407-16963 GCA_900245855.1 Calvadosia cruxmelitensis | reverse complement strand
ATTATTATTATTATTATACCGCTCTTTATAAAGATGGCCCATGTCACAATTGTGACATCGCTGTGGTTTTCAATAGGGTACTGTCTTTTGAATAATGTATACTATTGCTAACATTGAAAAGGAATAAAGAGTATATACAAGAAATGTGCTATGTTGTAAAGTGAGGTTAAGACTAAAATACACTAGGTTAAAATTCTAAAAATGCTAACTATCGTACTAATTAAAATCAACTTTTAATTCAAAATGACGATGAAGTGAGTTCTTGAAGTGCGTCCTTGAAGGCATGGAGCTCAAACTAAGAGGCAAGATAACGGTGGTTTCTAAAACGATATCGGATTACTGTACTTCTGAAAGCCGCATAAAGCGGTATCCGATGAATCAGTCGTATCTGCAAGATAGCATCATAATGCCTATATCTGGACTTACCACGCGCGGATAAGGATTCCTGCCAAATGAGTATATCTCCCACAATAAAATACCGAAACTCCAAACGTCGGACTGCGTGGAGAATTGCTATTGTAAAACAACACAAAGATTTCACACACTGTTCGCAGGATGAAGGGACGCAAGAGCAGATAATACTACACACTAAGAATAAAAAATCTTAAACGATTGTAAAAAATACGAAAAGGCCTGCCTTCAGTTCAATAATCATTGTCAATATAAATATGACTAATTAACATCATTGTCATCGTTATGACAACAAAATTATGACGCAAAACAAACGAAAAGTAGGTGTAACATCTATGCACGGTTTTATGCACACAAGCTAAATCATGTTTATTTTCAAACGTTAAATACATACAATAATATTTGATTGAAGTTAAATTATTTGATACAAGCAGCAGACATGGGTAATCAATATGCAGGTTTCAAAAGTTAATAAAATAGAAGATCAAACGAAATATTTCTATCGTCAACATCCACGACGTCTAACATCAGTTGGAGCTCTCTGAGGTCAAACCCACAACAAAACAAAACCATAGTCAAATATCCTACTGGTTATATACACTGATCTAGCTTCTATCAGCAGGTCCGAAGGCGGTAGATATAATCGATTGATATAAAAACACATTACGATTGTTGACACCATCGGCACAATGACTGTTCGATTGAAAAAGATTTTTCAAAATATATAAGCAACTAGATTCTAGGTTTTATTAATTCATATCTTTCTCAATAAATACGTTTAGTAGAAAGTATTGTAAATATTTCTAGAGGAATTTTATAGTCCTCATTTGTATGGAAATTAATAAAGCGTCTTGAAGCGTCATTTTTCTCAGTATATGTAAATGAAATGATTCTCTGCGTCTCACAACAATGAACTTCCCAATCAATATAATATGCCGTGATCTTACTTTGGATTGTATGGCCTCTGGCGCTGTCCATTTCACTGGAAATTTCCCTTCTTCGGTGTTATCTCCTGTCGCTTTTGCCAATCCAAAATCAGCAACCTGCAACGAAACCAAAGTCAAGATGAAGGTAACAAAGCTAGAGTCAACCGACGGTTCTGTGTCAACGGGGCTTTGCCTGATTAATTCCCTATTTTAACGTGCTCTGTCAAGATTTTACGGGTAGTGGTTTTAGCCTTGTAAACAACCGTAAACCTTTTAAATCTTTTTGTGATAAAGGTATTAGCAAAGGGAGTAACGGTTGTTCATGTAACAGAAACGTATCAAATTATGGTGATGAATCTGATGAGGCCTCAGTTGGTGTGTCTAGTTTAGAGAGCTTAGCTCGTCGTCGAGAACACCTTGGCCATCATTTGCTCTTCAAGATCCTGAATGACCTCGCTGATATTTGCACCTGAAGATATGCGTCCTTTATCAACCGTGACTCGTGGGAATAGCCGTCACTTGTATTACATTAACAATTTAACACATTTGTTAGACATTACCTTTTCTTCAACCGTGTGACATGTGGTAGACATAACCTCGTTTCCCGACTTCAAAAAATTAATTCGCCTTATTATCCTTTGTAATTAAAACCTATATCCAATCCATGTAGCTGCTATTTGAAATATTGATTTCGTTTATAAGATTTAAGATATACTCAACACTCCAGCATAAGATCAAGTCTTTCAATAAATGTTAAAAATTACAGCAAATTCAGTAAAAAAGGCTTAGCTTCATAGAGTTGAATTAAATTTGCGGCAGGTAGTTCTTAATAGATAACTAGTCCTTTTCCTCAATTATAATCACAACCAAAGAAAACGCTATTGTCTGACTACAGTCTACAAGACTATCCCTTAGACAACATTGACAAAGCATTGCCTCATTTATACTGCATCAAGCAAGCTGATTATAGACTTTCGCATGCTTCTTAAATTATCTGCGCTGAGCACACATTCAGTCATGAATACTGCTTCATTTGCACAATGGGCTTCACTAACCCTGATCTAGTTTCTCGTCATTTTAGCAGATCCCAAATAAGGTCATTTCAGAGTGGCTTGTGGACTACCACGGTCCGCTACTCCTAAACTTCCCTGGATTCACAACTAATGACAGCTAACAACTCAGAAACAAAATTAGACAAATTACCTTAGCCGTCATATCTTCCGCAAGTAAGACATTCCTGGCAGCCAAATCCCTGCAAAGCAGTATCAGAAGCAAGTAAAGTGATTGCTTTGGGTATGTAAGTCCCGCGGCTACGAGCACCAAATGATGTCTTGTGCAGGAGCCCTCTGCTCAGTAGGCAGCTGTTCAAAGACGCATTGGCCACGTACTGGCGTCATACATTTGACTAGGGAGCATGTCATATACAGTTCATATGATCTCAATACAATTTCTAGGTCATTCGTTACAGTGAAGAGATCATAACACATGTAGCTACAGACTGCTAAACAGACGTGGTCGGGTAGACGATGAAGAGGAACTGTTGAGCTATGAACAGATGCAATGCTCTTGCACTAAAATGGACTATCTGGGGGGAGGGGTCACAAATGCGGTCGAGCAGTAAACGTTCGCGGGATTCACATCTGCTCGGAGCGCCTATAACGAACATTGTTGTAAAGGAAAAACTTCGTAGCCCTCGAAAACTGCAAAGCTGTTTTACTATAAGCAAATATAACAGAATCTTTACAAGAAAAATCATATGCGGCATACAGTATCACGAAAAATAAATGGGTTGCCCCAGGCGGCAATCGTGCAGCTGCAAATGTAATGTTTGACTTTGCCTTTCGGGTTACATCGCATTTCTTCAAAGTTTCGCACAAGTAGTAGTGGTTATCATTCTTACAGAACCTCTGCATTTGTACAAAACAGAAATCACATATTTATTTAGCACGAATTGAATTGCTATGGTTTGTGTCCCCAGGTAATTCTACAAATCCGAAACTTCTAAAACTTTGCGCATTGGAAATAAAACTATTAAAGTACTTGACACTGTGAGTGCAGCGCAATGCTGCAAGGGCAAAAAGTGTAGGGGAAAAAAAGAACAATATGTCAAAAGAAGCTTGAAAATCTTCTAGACCGTGACAAGATTCCAGAAAACATTTAAGGAAATATACAAGATCATGAAATCATCTAAGCAGCAACAGAATAGCAAGCAAATAATACCTGTGAACAACATGCCTCTCTTCCAAGTGTACCATCCCATAACAGACATCCCTGATATGAGAAAGGAAAAACAAATGTATAAGAAAACAGCACAATGATAACAGCTTCGTAATTGATCTTTGGAAACGAGAACAATTAACTACCCACTAGTGCAATTTATAGTTGAATTGGGTCCCTTACACCCATACTAAATCCATTGTTTTAAAGGTCAAATCCTCTTGCATCGATCGAAATGTTTTACAGGCTGAATAGGCACTTTAATGCCTGTTGTTCATCCATGATTATTTTCAGTTCGTGCCAAAATTGTGCCGTCATTATATAGCAGAATGTCAGCTTCATACGGTCCAACATGTCTAAGAAACGACCAGCTGTGCTAATAGACCACTTTTCTTTTATCTATTTCAAGCGGTGCCCTATAAGTCCTGTCTTGCATGGCCAGTCCAAGGGTCCTTTGGGGGTGGCCGCACAAGACAGGTTTGCTAGGGCACCATGTCTGTCTCACTCCTAATATACCGCTGCGCATCGATAGCATAACGAGCAGATGCCTTGAATCAGAGGATACCAGGTGGGAATGGGGAACAAGAAAAATGGGATGTAATAGGCCATGAGGTGGTAGAACGGATCCTGGCACAGTTGCCGTGTGACTACAGCGCAGTTATGTAGACTCCTCATTAAACAATGTAGCAATAGGAGACTGGTATCACATATGATAACACAACAACACTTGACTAGAGTTCAACCTTGCTGGATATGATGCCCTAAAAGACATTCATTGCATAATTTTGCAATCCCGTTAATGCATGTGCTGCATGCAGCTTACTCATCACCATTCATTGTCTTCATTAAAACGTATGAACTGATAAGCTTCCTTGCTTGTCACCCTCAGGCCTCAGGGCCCTCTTACTCCATCGGAAATTGCAGTCAAATTTTGTCTTTAGACTAACAATTAATGTTAGTTGATTCTAGCATCACAACAACATCATTCTCTCTGTTCCTCTTTGATTTGTCTTGTCCCATTCTCACCTTGCAAAGCGTCGTTGGTCGTCTTGTGTGATCACGGCTCTACCTCTTGATCGCAGAAAGTCAATAAGAGCTCCCTGGAAAGGAAAACAGTTTCAACTACTGAGCTAACCAGAACAACATCAAATAATAAACATTAAAGCAACTTGATAAACCATTAGAGAAGAACCTTCAGCATGCTGCAAGAGCCTTCAAAGCATGTGTAAGCAAGGTTATGGATTTCTAGATTACACCCAGTAGGAAAAGCACTGATTACACGTCACTAGTGTAAATGTCAAATGTAAATGTCACTTTTTTCAACCAAACTTATTTTTTTCATGTTATTAAATAACCGTCTAGTGTAAGTGCAATGTAAACACTGCCTTCTATTTGTGTATTCTATAAAGAGACAAATATACTTCGTTTATTGAAGGCAGCCCAATAAGTCAATGGCTTGTCTCCCTTGGGGCCCTTGACAATTAAATTACAAGAGACATAAGCCGGGTTTCCACTAGGCGGAATTTTCCGCGCGCATTCAGTTTTTACGCCGCAACGTCATTGTGAGCATGCGCAGTGAGAAAATTATTAGTGCACTGCCAAACAAAAAGACGAATGGAATGCAAAATGAGTTGCTGAGGCTACAAACTAGGAAGAGACGAACAGCATCTTGCCTGTTTCCACAACATCAGAAGCCAAGAAGGACAGATTCGGACTAATAACTTTTGTCCAGTGCAATCAGACCACTTTCCTGCGTCTGGAACATCTAATCGGCAAGTTTCAGGGACAGAAACATCACGAATAAGAGCCATCAAACTCTCGCTGCCACGTTTACAAAAGACACGAAAACAATGATTTGTAAATTCCTCGTAAAGTTTCCGCTTGTTGCTGCGCTCGTGTGGAAACGTCTTCCTTTTTTCCGCGCGAAGATTTGATGGGATTCCGCGCGGAAAACTGCGCCTAGTGGAAACCCGGGTTAACGAATATGGGCCATGAGTCGAACCGGGGACGTCTGATCGGCAGCAACACATATTATCCGCTAGACGACACTGACAGTAATGCAATTACTGAAACAACTTCGACAGGCTTACATGTTGAACACCACCATTCAAGCAAAGCATTTTCTAGCCAAGAGAAGCTGTTTGACCAATATTTTATGAAGCAAACATTGCACTGTAGGAATCACATACATTGGAGGGATATTTGAGAGTAAGCCAACAACGCCATTACAGTCCCTGTATGAGTGACCACCTATATAGAGCAGCCACCTGTGTATAAAGGCCATTCAGAATTGCCACCTGTCTATAAAGGTCAATTTCCTTGGGTACCAAAGGTGACCTTTACAGGCAGGTTTTACTCTATTACCAACAGACAGAATGACATAGACCTGTTAGTGAAATTTTATGTAAACTTCATCTTCCTTTTGTGGTCATTTCATCAATGCAAGACTGCCATTTCGCTTCCTTACCTTTGCACAGAACTCTGTTAGAATATATATAGAATTGTCCTTGAAGCAAACTCCGATTAGTTCAACAAGATTCTTGTT
Organism: Calvadosia cruxmelitensis; assembly: GCA_900245855.1. Taxonomy (NCBI): domain Eukaryota; kingdom Metazoa; phylum Cnidaria; class Staurozoa; order Stauromedusae; family Kishinouyeidae; genus Calvadosia; species Calvadosia cruxmelitensis. Next base: position 10,864 of record OFHS01003441.1, on the reverse strand, counting down.
ATGCAAGGTCCTGCAATGAAAGTTAAGACATAACATTAAGGACAAACAAAAACCGACATGTTGGAAAACAATATTTCTGGGTATAGCAATTTGCAGCCTATGTGCATAATTCGAATAGCAACGTCTTCCATATAAAAATATAGAAGGCTGATAATAGTCCCTTCTGGGATCAATGTAGTTGCATTAATTACAATAAATACTTCTTGGTAACCACATCTTCAAGACAAGCAAGAAGAAAACTGACTAGGTCACAGTATTGGATAAAAACTGATAATCAGATGTTGGAATGCAGTGAAACCTGTCTGTAATGGTCACCTCTAGGACCTGAGAAAAATGATCTTTATAGACAGGTGGCCTTTCTGTCCAGGTTGATTTCTATAGAAAGTATCATTTTGGGGTTATGAATGGTCTTTATACACAGGTAGCTGCTCTATAGAGGTGGCCGCAAATACAGGTTGGACTGTATTGTTTTGACAAGGTAATATTTAAAGGTTGTACACCGTGACTTCCACATGGAGTCAAATCACTGGTGACATTCTGTTTCATCGACAAAATCAACAAGCACTGTTAGAAGCTGCTATTGAATAGCAGTTTAACGTTGATGAAAAACTGCATGCAAAGAAGAAGTAAAAGAATATAGCTCATTCTAGAACACCACTCTTCCTTGCAGTAACGAGACAAAGGTAACGAGCAAGATATATAAACGAAACAACACAGTGTCTGCTGACTGCGTAATAGTCTAACTACTATGCAGTATGTTCTCCCAGTACTCACGTCATGACAGACGCTTCGCTCAGAAATGCTTGTACAGTCTCACTGTCTTCTTTGAGCTTCTTGACAGCCACTTGTTGTTTCAAGTATTCTGCATTATATACCTCTATCAATGCAAAACGTTCAAGCAAATGACAAAACAGAATGGCAACTACAATGAAATAGAAATAGCTACCCAAGAAACCTATCTTTCAAAATTGTAAGACCATACATCCATACAAGAAAAAGAGACGGATCTTTACGTAGAGAATGATTCAATTATTACTATACCTCCAAATTCTCCACTGCCAATGATTTCTTTTAATTTGACATCATCGAGATTGATCACCCAACCCTCTGCAAACACAAGAACAATATGTGTCAAAACAGATCGATTGTGACATAACAACCAAAACTATTCAGCATTAAGAAACAATCCCCAATCATCAGTAATTCAGTATCTACAAATAGCAACAAATATCACTAACGGAGGCACAACAAAATTGACAGGAAATGCACGCCATACGTTGATCACAAACAGAACTGGTCTTCATTCTAACTTGTCACATCTACAGCTGTATAAGCGGTTAAGCTTATACACATACTGGCTAGGACATGCCTTAGCACAAGAAATTGCAGCATGATATTTAGCAAGGTCAATCTACTGCATATAAATATAAAATAAATTTATCTCACATCGGTAAATCTAACGTTCATCTGTCACCAACAACGAACTCATTGACAAACCTTTTTCAAATGACTTCAAAAAAACCATACTGGAGATAGCTTGGTCTTTTGTTTTTTTGAATGGCACTTTCAGGCGACTGCAAAGACCGTCCCGGTCCTTTTGATAATGCTGTGTAAAACAGGAAACAAGCAAAAGACATGAAGCTAGCAAATACAAGTAAGAAAACAGGTGTAAGCTGTTCGTAAAACCAATGCTTACCATACCTCTACAAGACTGATCAAATCATCAAAAAATCCATCATTATCCACCGATAGTTTGTTGTTGTTTGTAACAATACGATAATGTTCAACTTTGTTGGCTTGTGGTCTGAAACACATCAATAATAAGGACAATGATTCGCAGCATATCACAACACATCATGCTGTAATGAAATGACAAACAAAATATAAAGCGAATTCGGAGAAAGCAAAATGCAAAGCTCAAGGAAAAGTACATCTGAAACAAAATGTCCGGCAATATGATAAAGTAATACTACATGACATAAATAAACAAGTAGTTTGATCATCATCTAATCTGTCAACCTATTGAAAAACAGTTAGATATAAACAACAGCACGAGAAGAATCCATTGCAAACTTACGAGCAAACACAGAGAGTGTAGTCACCAGGATAGTTTGTACTCTCGCGGACAAGAAATAAGCCTGGCTCGCCAGGAATGAGAAGATCTTCGGCTTGCTCTCGAGTTATCTTTCCGAAATACCATCTGGAAAACAAACATCACCCATGTACACAAACTACAATGAACACAATGAATAAATATAACCTAGCTAATGGACTGACACAGTTCTGCAAACTACAACGAACAGAGTCAGTAGCCAATCCATAAGACAAATAATTACAAACACAAATAATATTGTCCACCCACTATCTCTGCCAATTTGCAAATGAAACTAGAGAAATAACCAAGTTTAAGCTTTTTTGCTAAAAAGTTAGCTAAAAGCTTTTACGACAATAGACCTAGCATTATATTTCTTTGTAACTGTTCTGCAGTGTTCTCGTGGCAGACAAGGAAGTTGGCAATATGAAAGAATAAATACATAGCAATTAGCATATAACTTTTTCAAACGTAACAGACATCTACTAAACAATGCCGGTATCAGCAGAACAGATGTGGTAAATGATAGGTTACTATCATAAGTATCTACACAATACATCTTGCTTATTGGATAATTACTGATGGACAAGGAACACAGCAATTAAACCAAGAAAGTATACAGTTCAAAACCATTACAATTACTAACTTGTTGGAATCGTTCAACACACCAAATGGCAACTTACGGCATGGCATGCAGGTTTACGGCTCCCCTTGCTCGAACATACTGAGCAGGAATAGTTCCTTTGCGATCACTTGTCAATTTCTTAGCTTCATACCAGTTTGGATCCTGCAATAAAATAATTACAAAATCAAAACAATCTGATAAACTACCCTTGCGACAACTTGCTTTGGTACAATTTACGTGGTGGATATACGGGTGAGGCAGTAAAGAAATACTTGTGTTAACAACGGATTAGCTTCTATAAATTGTTGCAAAGAAAAAAGGAAATTGTTACACCATAATGCAGTACAGAGCACCTCATACCTAACACAGCATTTGGGTCTATTTGAGTTACCATGATACGTTTTCAGCTTTCTCAACATTTGTCCCAAAAAATTTACATTTTCCAGGCCTCATTCAATAACTGATTCAAAATAGGCATGACTAGTTGATCAAATCTAGATCTAGCCCATGGTACAAGTAAAAACTGTTAATTCGTGTTCAAAAATACAAAGCTAATCACAGGAAAGCCAGCTATGTTGAAGCTTACACATAATGGTGATACAAAATTACAAATATGACTCAGATCAACACCATCTCTCGTGGACAAAACATAGAAGAGTGGTAAGACTTCAACAGTCAAGTTTAGACAAACCAATTAATGCTCACACCAAATGATGTTACCAGTATCACACAACACTTATTTCGTTGACTATATGCCAGTAGGTCATGTCTTATGCGTAGGCTATATATGACTACGTCTATTACATTTTTAGGTGGACAGATAGGAATTTTTCAAAGATTGATGCACCTGGGTCAAACATAATTCCACTAATTAATCGATGCATCAGCATTAGAGGTGGACTGGTGGATCGATGATAATTTTTAAACAATCAATGTACCGGGGTCAACAATCAACTGTTGGTAGATGCATCAGTGGCCACCGGCATCAAAACTTCACTAAAGACGTCAGTCTTCATGTATTATTATGACAGCTGAACAATGATTACAATATATACACATCTACCCTCCACTTTTGTTCCAGAAAATAAGAGCATTAACCACAGCTGGTTTAATAGAGCGAGACATCTTTATGATTTCTAGATGGGATGTGAAATGGCAAAGCATGACCATTAGTAATAGATAATTTTAACCACGGTTGGACATTTGGGTGTCCTGGTCAAATTGCTGTTTAGACCTGTTATCGATCAGTGTTACCAAAATATTTGTTTCAATCGATCATCGATTGTTCCGACTTACAGTCGATTGTTCAAAAGCATATCAAGGCACTGGGTCCACCTCTAATCAACACCCATCAACCATCATAACTTTACCATGATCACCATGTGTCACTGTATAGCTGAGTAATGATTTCAATACAATACAGATGTCCTCTCTGATATTTTTGTTCAAGAAAATGAGGATTGATGGCAGCTTACTTGGGTGAACAAGACATCTTTATGATGTCAAGATTGGATGAGAATTAGCGAAGTTTGACCGGTAATGGATTATTCTAACCACAATATGCCATTTGATTTCTTCGTTAAGTTTCTATTTGGCGTTGTAATTGATAAGTGTTATCAAAACTATTTCTTTGAATTGATGATAGGTTGCTCAAACTTAAAATCAATTTGCAAACCTGGCCTCCTTTAATTGTTTTGGTATAAATATAAAATACTGATAAGTCAAAGTAATTTACTACAGTGTTGACGATGCAGAAAGCAGCTGGAATGCCGGTGCTGATATTTTCTATAAATCAAACTAACCGAAATGGTATAAAAGCTCATTATCCTACATGCAAGCTAACATGCCGACAATCTTTGTGCAAAGAAGTGAGTATTCTGGGCTATGATCGGTGTTGCGTGGTGTGTCTGTGCTAGCATTCAGTTTTGACTTAGCAGAACACAGGATAGGAGATCACCAGCATTGACTTATAGTCTTTTAGGCTCTGGACAAAGTGCCAGGAGATATAGTTTACTTCTTAGCTTGGTTAACAACAACTGGTCAATATTCACTCAATAAGGTTACACAATTACAATTAATTTGACATGACGGCATCACAACTTACCCTTGTGCTGTGCAAGATCATTAGAATATCTCCTTTGCAAAAGGGAAGGTCCTACAAAACACCAAGCAAGGTGATGCTTGAAAGCATATCAACAACAGAATGGATTTGATTTATGTCTCAGATGGCTACTGTTCAATTACCTGTGGCATGGAGCCCTGGAAATCGTACATGGCTATGCACTCTGTGCCAATGGGAAGCTACATTGAATAAGATAGAACAAAATAGAGATCTCAGTGACAGTCTTCCAAGCTGCTGTATTGTAGCATATTGATTGAAGCTTATAAACACGACATTGATTATTGAACCAATAATTAAACATACAGTTAATCAGAATTGTCAATTAAACCAGTATTGCAATGAGAAGAAAAAAATTAGGCATACGGTAAACAGTTTTGTGGTAGGAATACTGTTTTACGAATGAGATGTACTCTGATTTTCAACAAAACAGACCATGTCCTCTGGGATTGCATTTTTCAATCTTCCAAATTGGTGTCTGCATGTCTCATAAATAAACACTAACTCAACACTTACAATAACGTTTAGAATATTCAATCATTTGATAGCATGGCAAACGTCCTTCTCCTACCGTAAACTACAAGCAACTGACCGCGCGTGAGGTATGCGCAGACAACATGC